>JAYMTP010001497.1:0-23778 GCA_036897365.1 Geranium brycei | reverse complement strand
TATATATTCAATCTTGAGACTTTATTGGAGACTAATAAGGGTTTTGTTAATTGTATACATATAGTTGATGGAATTGGTTTCATTTTTGCTTCCTAGATATTGGTTACTGCCTAATTTTGCATCTGCACTGATGAACTGCATATCTAGTTTATTCGCACGTTGATCATTGAATTCTTAATTCATCCATGTTTGTGGTCATGCACATGGCTCTATTTGTGTTTCCGAGTTCTTATTTTTCGTGTTTTCTAGACATGTTGAAGTCCCTATATAGTTTATCTTGTTTGAGGGATATCTGGTAATTGTGAGCAATTTGCAAGATAAAATCATTGATTTTGTATGGAGACTAATAATGGTTCTGTTGTATGCATTACTGCATGCATATATAGTTGATGAAGTTGGTTTCGTTTTCGCTTCCCACATATTGATAAGTGCCTAGTTTTGCATCTGCATTGATGAGACTGACATTTCTGGTTTATTCACATGTTGATCATAACACTTCAGATTCATACATGTTTGTGGTCATGCATATGGCTCTATTTGTGTTTCTAAAATCTTATTCTCGGATAAAATTGGTTTTGTTTTCACTTTCTGGATACTGATAAGTGCCTAGTTCTGCATTTGCACTGATGAGACATGCATTTCTGGTTCATTCGTGTGTTGATCATCACATTCCCTATTCTTCCATGGTCGTGGTCGTGCATATAGCTCTATTTGTGTTTCTAAGTTCTTATTCTCTAGAATTTCTAGACATGTTGAAGTCCTTATATAGCCTATCTTGTTAAAGGAAACTTAGGTAATTGTAAGCAACTTGCAAGATAAAATTTCCATTCTTCCAAATTTTTGTATGGAGACTAATAATAGTTTTGTTAACTGAGACATATAGTTGATGAAATTGGTTTCGTTTTTGCTTCCTATATATTGACAAGTGCCCAGTTTAGCATCTGCACTAATGACATGCATTTCTGGCTTATTTATATGTCGATCATAGCATTCCCGATTCATCCATGTTTGTGATCATTCAAATGGCTCCATTTGTGTTTCTAAGTTCTTATTCTCGGATTTTCTAGAAACGCTGAAGTCCTATATAGTATATCTTGTACGATATCTGATAATTGTGAGAATTTACAAGATAAAATTTCTGTAGCTCATTTTCTTGTATGGTTACTGATGAGCAGGTGTAAAGTGCGATGAATTGTCAACCCTTTAACCGAAACCAGAGATCCAAAGGGCTTAAAATGAAGCAATGCTTTCAGTTGGCACTGCTCCTGGCTGTTGGTGTTTGGTTGCTTTACCAGATCAAGCATTCACTTGACGAGGGCAAGGGATATGGTAAAAGTGTAAATATCAAAGATCCTGGTGCTGCAATTTTTGGGCGGAAAGGAGGTGCAAGCTCATCTGGTTCAGAGAAGGGTAATTTTGGTGCTGGAGACGATGAATTAGCTACAAAAGCCAACGAGCTTTCTCGTGAAGAGTCTTTTCCCGATGAGGATGTTCACAGCCACAACAGTCTCGCTTCAGTCCGAGAGGAGGAGATTACAAAAGAAACAGATATCCCAAATATGTCATCAATGAACAGCACAGACAACGCATCTGAAGACTTGCCCAGAGAAGACTATACCGGAAAGGGACATGACTATTTGAGAGTGAGTATGCTAGATCACGATGATCAAGGAGACGGAGACGCTACTGACCTGAAATCAAAAACTGATCAGAACAAAATGCCACTCCATGAAATGGAAAACAGTACTGACCCAGAACAACAACAGGCGTTATTAGACGGGGTTAATGGATTTCGCGATGAGAATGGGATTCCAGAACTTGGAAGCAACCACCTCATCTCCGTGCTGGTAGGGGAAAACATTTTACCTCGAGAAACCCAAACTGTCTTATCTTCAAACAATGGAACAACCTCAGCTGAAGAAGTTAAGAAAACAGATGATGGTGATGTTAGTCTTTCTGAAGCAACAAAGGAAGATCATTGAGTTTCAGAGAGTTCTCATTCTGTTCATAGATATATATGAAGAGTTTAGTGTTGCTGAAGCTGAAAGCATTCAATCTGTTCCTGAATAGCCTCTTTCAGAGATCTTTTTTTTATCAAACTGAAAGTAAAGGTAAATTTCCAAACACTTGAGTTAGAGTAACAGAGAATTGTACAGTTTAATCAGTTCTAGTATTTTGTGTGTTTTGGATATAATATCATAGTGAAAGTGATGTTGGAGATGATTTAGCAGATTTTAAGGTCCCAACTGCATGATTAAGAAAGCAATAGTTAATGTCAGTTCTGGTTTTGCTTCCTATTTCCACATGTTATATGTATTTTTTTTCACTGACAGAAAATAAGAGCTTTATGAAAGATCTTGTCTCGTGGATACTATATTTTTTATCAAGAAAAACAAATTAAATAATCCCACGGAAATTGATATGTACCACCAAATCTATGTTAATCTTGCTAAGTGGTAGTGAGTGAACAAGAGTATAAATGTAAAATGTCATTTATTATTTATTATACTGTTGAAGGAATTTTTGAAGAGAACTTTGAGACGAACCTAATAGAGATTTGAGAATTTACAAGAGTAAGAGATTTATGGGAGGGCTTTATTTTCGAATTTGTGTAATAAGTCTCTAATACTATATCTAAGAATCAACTCATTTTTTTAGTTATCGATGATATGATAAATTAAGGGTCCAACACAAATCTTCAATATGATAATAAGATAATTCTCAAAGTGTATAGATATATATTAGCAAATATATATAATCCTCGGTGGCCGTGAGTGTAGTCACTTCACAATATAAATTAATTAGAGTAATAACCACATGAATAAAGTTAGGATCCAACACAAATCTTTGATGATGCAACAAATAATCTGTACTTTTCATTTACATTCCCTTTTGTTTCTTATTATATATGTTTCACAACCTAAATGTGTTTCACACATTAAATTCACGCCAGTCGTTAGTTAGAGATCGAATCAAGTCCAATTAAAATTTAGATGCCCACCTCCAAATAATGCTTATTAAACAATATTTTATGTGACATTTTCATGGTAGAAACATTTATTTTTAAAGTTAATATTTGTGATAACTTTTGGGTTTGGGGGAGAGGACTCGAACTCAAGATCTTTGTACCAAATTCAAGTGTTTAACCAATTGATCAAGCAAGCGTTGATCACAAACTCAATATTCATATTAATTTTACTCCTCGCCACCTATAGTTACGGGTTAGTTAAATTTTAACTACTCACCACCTATCAAATCAATTTTTCTAAAATGTGCCATCTCATTAAAAGCAAGGCATTAAATCAATCCAAAAGTCTAACTATTTTGATACTTTACTTAATTTCGAGGGAGGGAAAATAACACAAATTTATTCTACACTAATGACACTTTTGTAAAAATACACATTTTACATATATAAAAATACAAAATCCACATCACCTTATCACAAAAACGTCACAACACAGATCACCGTTTCATTGTTTTTCCTAATTTAAATAAGTTTTTCATTTTCAACAATCATGTTTATTTCTGACCATCAACACTGACACGTGAATATCACTAGAAAATATAACCCAAACCACCGACAACAGGTTTATTTTATTTTTTTTCCTCACCAACACTAGTCTATATAAGAAAGGAGTTAAAAGCACAAACATTGTCACACCACAACCACAACCACAAGTAGACAACTAACATTCATATAGATAGATAACGTGATCACTATGGCCTCAAAAACCCAAAATGGGTCAGTAGTAAATGTAAAGAAATGGGAAGGCAAGGCAAGGTCAGAGGTTTTGAATGGAGGAGCAGAGCAAGTTTGGTCTATTCTGGTGGACGACTTCTTCGGCCTCAACAAGTGGTTCCCAACACTGGCCACCTGCATCCCCGTCCACGGCGTCTCCGGCCAGCCCGGCTGTATCCGCTACTGCGCCGGCTACACCACTCCCGTGGACCACAACATCCACACCGACGATCATGATCACCACCACCACCGCAGGATCAACTGGACCAAGCAGAAGCTCCTGTCCGTTGATAGAGAGCACATGACATATGCTTACGGTACGCTCAATAGTCCTTGAACCTAAAGCAAAAATATCAATAAAGTATTATTTTTTGCTTTAATATTCAAAAAGCCTAAAATATTAAATTTGGGACATTTTTTTTATGGTTCAACCCTAAAATAGTTTTTTTAAAACAACCAACCCTAAAATAGTTATATGTAATATATTTAACAATTAGTGATTCATAATTTTTTTATGTATACATACTTCTTCAGAACTAGATAAGAAATAAGGTAAAATTGGTGGTTTGTGTTGCGTATATTCTGATAACAAAATTTTGCTATAAAGTATCCAAAATTCTGCACGGCCGTGCTAAAATACGTCAAAACAAACAAAAAACATTACATTTAACATTTTGATTTTGTTTTAATTTGCATGCACCTTTTTTTCTAAACAAAATTGAAGGGTTTTTTCCAACTTTTTATACAGTGTTATTAATGGTACAAAAAGGACATAAAAGCATAAAACAATAGAGAAATAAGTCATTTATCTCTAAAATAGTTTTTTTAAACAACCAACCTAAAATAGTTATTAGTGATTCATATTTTTTTATATATATAATTCTTGAGAATCAGATGAGAAATAAGAATATAGTTGTTAAAATTGGTGGTTTGTGTTGTATATATACTGATAACAAAATTTCGCTATAAAATATCCAAAATTCTGCACGGTCGTGCTAAAATACGTCAAAACAGATAAAAAATAGTCACGTAATTACATTTTTTAGAGAAAAAAACATTGCATTTAACTTTTTGTTTTTGTTTTTGCACGCACCTTTTTCTCTAAACAAAATTGAAGGGTTTTTTTCCAACTTCTTATACGGTGTTATTAAAGGTACGAAAAGGACATAAAAGCATAAAACAATAGAGAAATAAGTCATTTGACCTCCATTTTTTTGTATTTCTTAATGTATTTTTTGAAAACTCAAATTGAAAAGTACTTTCGTTTTGTTGATTCACATTTATAACGGTGTAACTAATGGTGCAAAAAATATATACAAGTTCACGACAAGATCTCTAGTGCTATGAAAATTCTTAATTTTTTTGATTAATTCTTAGTTAGTATTAATTTATAGTTATTTTTTTCATTAATTTGATTAATGTCTGAATACCCGATTAACATCAGTATTTTTTAAATTGTCTAAATATTGAAATCTTGATTGACTATTTGTTAAACATGATGTGACATCTCTATCAACTTGATCTTTTAAGTGAATTGGATATTCATATGGTATGTATCAGAGCTGATATATAGGACTTGCTGAGATGATTCCCGTGTGATCCAAACGTAAGGAAGAGTACTGAAGTCTCACGTCTTTTGATTGACCACTTGCAAGTTGCAATTATCCCCCTGAATGAGGAATCTACTATTCATTACAAGAACATGTAAACCAATAATGCGTAACAAAAATAAACCTAAGATTGTGATTCTTGTAATTAATTAACAGGTATTGTAGATGGAAACTCGGGATTCAAATCCTATGTTTCGACGCTGAAAGTGGCGGCGAAGGAGGGCGGCGGGTGCGTGATCGAGTGGCGGTACGAGGTTGAGCCCGTGGAGGGATGGAGGCTCGAGGACTTGGACTTGTTCATCGGGTCGGGTCTGCAAGTTATGGTGCAGAGAATGGAGGAAGCTCTCTGCAACATGAACACTGTCACTAAAACCACTAAATAGTGACTATTCATGGAATCGGATCATCAATTATCGTGAACATGTAAGTGTGTAACATCATTGTCTCGGTACGTCTTTAGATTTGGTCTTGTGATGGGTTGTGAAGTTATGTTACTGTTATGCATTATTGTGTCTGTTTTTCTTGCATTTTAAATTTAAATTTATGGATAAAGTATTCTTAATATGAATTTCGTTTAGATGGGTAGGGCACGTATTTTGGGCCCGGAATTGGTTGAGTTGGAAATCAAAAAATTAGGAACTTGGTCAATGGTTCCGAATTCAAGAGAATTATTTGATTTCAGTTCGGTTTCAGTTCTCATAATCGTTGGTTAATCGGTAAGAATCAGACTTATTCGAGTAGAGGATAGAGTACGTGATCAATTGAAGAATAAAGGTCGAAAATATGTTATTTATCTTACATTTGCTATTTTGTTTGCAAACTTTATGTTTCAATTGAGGTGTAATACTTAAATCTTAACATTCGATTCAACCAGGTAAAACCAAAACCGTACCAGAAAATAACGGCTAGGTTAGAACTGAATCGTTTACTCAAGTAACAATACCGAGTATGATTTCAACTATTGAGAAACTAAAGAGTTTGGTCCGGATCCAAATCCGTTCAAAATCACAAACACCCCTACATTCAATCTCTAAAATATTATTTGTGGAAAATAAATTCAGACCCTCACTTTCAGCATCATATCATCTAATGGAATGCTAGAGCATAGCCTCGTTACAATTTACACAGCACATGGTATGGGCCCTGATGAGTTGAATCATCCAATTCTAAAAGGACCGCTTGCTCAACAATCAATCAAATCAGTCACCAAAAAGGTTCAATCAATCAACCAAAATGCAGTAAAGTTCAGGACCACAACCTGACATGATGGTCCAGTCTCAGAGACAATGGCTGTCATTCACTTTTACCACAAAAATAAAATTATAAACAAGAACAATAATGATACCCAAAACTATTTCAATATTTCATACAAGTGTCATCACATTTCACTGAACTGAACACTTTCGAAATGTGAATCAATCACCTGCAGAATTTGGTTTCATTCACTTTTACAAGTTTTGCTGATTGGAGATGATCAGGAGCAATTTTCTCTTTGATGTTTTATTTGAAGCACAAGCAGGGCATAATCTGTCGGATTCGAGGATCCTGAGCTGAGCCGAGCCGAGCGATTTATAGTTCTCTCTCTCGTTTATGCGCTGAAGGCCTACAAGCAGTCTTCTATGTCGTCTGGTACATGTAGCTTCTCTATGGCAGCCTGTGGAATGAACTGATGATATGAGCGGAGAAGGAACAAATTCTTTGTTTCTCTTGTTAACAAGAAACAACATAATCAATGAGAAAAAAAATGCAGGTATCCATCAAAATGAATGGGTAAAACTAGAAAGAGTTAATGAATTTTTTTTTGAATATATACATCATTTTCCTATTCTACCCAAAATCCCTCCCCATCCTATGCACATAGCAATGTTCGAACCCACAACCTTTCCTAAGAAAGTGTGCCTCGAACAGCTGGAGTGTCCCTTTGGGGACCAATATGAATTTAAATAGCTTCAAATGCATAATTTGTTTTAAGTGCCAAAAAGACGTGGATCCATTCATTAGTTTAAATAACAAGTTTGAGCCTACATCTATCAGATTGAGCTTTTAGGTGGGTCGGACTTTAACTGAAAGAAACTTAGTGTTCTGATCAGCTGTCCTTGAGCCTGAACATTTATAGTCTTACTACCCACAATTTATTTATGTGGGTCAGATGAATACTCTTAATGCTTTTTTCAAACATGAAGATGTTAAGATCCTTGTAACGAAAATGAGCAAAACTATTTACGCAGATAAATAGACCAATCACCTTGATGGTAGCAACATCACTAGCAGATGGCTTCAAATCCAAAGCAAGACCGAAATGGAGCATGGCCTTTTCATGTATGTTCAGCCGCTTATAAATTCTACCCATCAATGCATACACGCTGCTTTCACGAGGGGCATAGTCTTTAAGCTCCTCTAGTACTTCCAAAGCTTCATTGAACCTCTCCAAGCTCACGAGCACATTGGCCTTCTGGTACATGGGAAGAGGGTTCTTCTTGTCGGCTAATATAGCGCATTCCATCATCTCTAAAGCTTCCTTACTTCTCTGCCAAATGAACATTACAATTTTAGACAACTCGAGAAGATGATGCAGCTTTATAATGCTAGAAGATTAGATCATAATCAAATATGGCAAGTGATCAAACCCTTAAGGTGTGGAGAGCTGTCCCGAGATAAGATATTATAACGGATGAGCGCGGATTTATTTGAAATGCCATTCTGAAGTGATGGGCCGAGAATTCAAATTTCTCTTGGCGAAGATGGATCATTCCTAGCCCATACCAAGCATTATAATGTCTTGCATCAACCCGAAGGGCATTCTGGTAACTCTTAATGCCACTCTCAAAATCCTCTAATGACGCATATCTGCAGATTAAAAAATACATGAATAGCCAAATCATATAGAGAAATTAACGATTGTGTTAAATCACGAAGAATAAAGCTTTGTCTTACTCATGGCCACATAGAGTATGAGCATATGCAAATCGTGAATTCAGTTGTGTGGCTCGCAGGAAGTTTTTCAGAGCAGTTTCATGGTCTTTCTGTAAGCTATAGCAATTTCCCATGGCACACCTACATGTCCAAAATAGAAATCGCATATGAAATGACGATGAAGATTATTTCCAAATCTTAACGCCCCTGCCATAAGTACAACATTCCTCCGTGTCTAGAATATCTAGACGTTTCAGTCACAAAACAGACCGACAACGTGTTCTTTACGAGGCATAATGCATCACAGATCTAACCATGTCGCCATGAGTTGCATATGGAAGCTGAAATTCCAGAAATCAATTTTCGACAGATATGTTGGGACTTGGGAGCACTCACCCATAGTTGCAGAATAAATGTAAAATTTCTTAATTGTGCAAAAAAAATATTAAAGCTAACCCCTTGAAGGACGCAAGAATGAAAATACAAACAAATCCTTTCAACTTAAAAGACTGATTTAGATGGACAAAAGATTATCTACTTCAATTTATATAAAATGCAAAATTAGTTTATCTAGTTTTCTGGAGGACCAGTTCAAAGTGAAATCGAAATAGTCTTCAACAGGAATGCTAAACAGATCTACCATAAGGCTTAGGTTTATCATGCTCCGTATTATTATTCATCAAATTTTGGACAAAGTTACCATGATTGAGGGGCTAAGCGGTCAGTTGAAATCAGTTCCTGGGCCAAGTAACTCAACTTCATATCTTCCTTCAAATGCTGCATTATAAATAAAAATAACAGCTGAGCGAAAAAGCAATAAACATAATTCAGCAGAACTTAAAAAATATATTTTTTAGTCCAAATATCAGCCACTAAAATGCAAGAAAATAGTCTTCCAGCATTATCATTGTGTATTATGGTTAAACATAAATGAGAAACATGGTCCCACAACATGAGAGTGGAAAATAGATATGTCAAAGTAAGCAAGATAAAAGACTTTTGATACAATACCACAGTTTTGTAATGGAAAACAGACTCACATAAAGAACAGTAGAATATATATCCATTCCTTCTAAACTGTATGGTGATGCCCTACGAGCTAGACTGAAAGCCCGTTCAGCTTCCAGATAATCCACCAATTCAAAATATGCTTTTCCAACCTGCATGTGAACACACTATGATTAATAGTGCAAAATATAGGGATACCCCAAAACTATAGTGGTAGTTTCATTTAGGAGAAACAGAATAAAATGAACCAGCTCCTAGCATAAAAGCTACCCAGGGCCTTGGAATTAACACAAGGTAACATAAAAATCTTCTTTAATTGGGTATATGCAATGGAGTAATCATATGCATTAGAATGGTAACCGAAAATCAGGATGATAAGATCGTAGACATGTAAATTATATCAGTGAATTGTTATGGATCAAATGTAGCAGCCATTTTCCATGGGAAACGAATAAATACAAAACTGGGGTAAAAATTTCAAAATGTTTTTTTGTTTCTTCATCTCTCTTCTTGATAGATGTAGTTCACTTCAGAATATGTTTACCTGTGAGAGCACCCAGCCTGTATTATAATGTTCCCGAGGAAGTTGCAGATAAGCATCCAGTGCATCCTGAAACAAAATACGACTGTTGAAACACATCCTAGTGTATAACAGTATCATATTCCATCTTTAACAATAATCAGGTAAATACCTGGCACCTATACATGCATGCAAGTCTATACCCTTCACCAAGAATTCTCAGGAGAGCCAATACGTCTAAAGCACCATTTATGATGCTTGCTCTACTCATTGGCATTATTGCATCTTCTTGTTCAAGAGGTCTAGCATCACCTAAAGAGGATGGACATGAAGTGGTAGGTGTGATGTTCAATCGCAAATCATCACATACCTCATTTCGTACCCCTAAGTAATAGCAGAAGTTAAATTTTCTGACCCTTAGTTTACATTCATCACATAGCAACAATAATGAAAGTAGTCAATAGCACTACATAAGAAAAATAATGAACATAATCAGGAAAGTAACACCTTGTGATGATTACAGATCCTAATAAAAGAGCCTAAAGATAGTTTTCCGATAGTTCCCTTAAAAAATAATTATAATAATAATGGATACTATTACTAACATACAGTAATAATTTTAAAATGCATAACTGGATAGCAGCGAACACCTGAATTCTATTACTAAATAATACGTAAAGCTTAACAAGGTTACATCAGTAAAGCTATAGAAAAAAAACACATTTTTAAAGAGCAATGTCAACGAACAAGTCCCTTTGACCCCCTTTGGTCTCTTATAAGTTACTATATGACTGGATTAGCGAAACACAAGAGAAAACTGTACCTTCATCAAGATTATCATTGACCCAAGACTGTCCTTTTCGTAGGGTTACAGATCGAAATGCTATAGAGCTCAGCTTGGAACCTCCAAGAAACTTTGTAGAGCTGCTAGTTCCATTCCCAGCTACTGATGTAGAATTCGTATTAGCGCTCACCCCTGATTCAGCACCGTGTTTTGTAGCTTTTCGTGAAATAGAATCAGAAAATAACCTCCCTGATATCTGGAAGCAAAGACATAAGTTGACCTCGGCAAAATAAATGTTAAGATCTATATCAACCCCTCTATATCAATTTATCAAGCAATAAGCCCACTAGGGTTGGCCTAGTAGGCATCTTACCTCGAAGAGGTCAGAGGTTCAAATCCTAGTAGGGACATGCTTGGGGCATTGGGTTTAGGGGGCAGAAGTAGAATTTTCTTTGTATCTGTAATCCTATTATAATAGGCAATTTTTTATTTTTTTATCAAGCAATGAACAAAAACCTTTCATGCAATCTAATAATTCTTAAAGCATACCTAAATGCCTGAACAAGACTAAGAGTAGGGAGCATCCAGGAAGCACAATTGAGAACAAAAATGTATAGACCAAATTAAACATGGCAGACAAATATAACCAATAATTTAGAATATAATCATGATTCATGAAACATAGATAGTAAAGTGCCAAGGCGAGCACAGAAAAAACAAGGACCAAAATGACAGTAGTTCCAAATGGAAATCTAAAAAACAGAACCAGCTGATATAGTTCACACTGACACAAAAATTACCGAGGGTTTATTTTCTTTCATAAATGACCAAGCACAAAATAACACAAATTAGTTTCTTGTGGCATTCCCTTTAAGTAGATGCCTACAAAATCATGTCAGAAGTTCTTATACATGCATATATGTATTATTCTGTAGTTCTATTGCAACTGCAATATTACCTTTTCTATAAAAATGAATACCAAAATGAATGATACAAATTAAGAGTTTATATCTAAATAATCAGGAGTGACATTTTTAGGCGAAAAAAATACACAGAATATAACCTTTCTTAATTTTCCTTCATCCATGAACTTTCTCCGTGGGGCTTGAATATTAGAATTTACAGTTGATCTAGGAGAGCTATCAGTACCAAGTGTGCTCGGGTTTAAGCCGCTTGGCTGTGCATTTCTACACAGAGGTGGTGGAACAACACTTGAAAACTGCAAAACACAGAAAGCTAAATAAGACCATATGTCTAATTACACACAAAAGAAAATTTTGTACTAATAAAAATGAACATCTACAAGCAGCTAAAGCTTAAAGGGATGTACTTATCATTTTCATACCTGCATGACCATTGGTGATGGCGTATTATAAAGTGACAAGCTAGAAGGGGCACCATTTAGCAACTGATTACCACCCCCACCAAAAGTACCTGCTCCATTATGATTTCCAGGGGCATCCCTTGTGTTTAGGCCTTGTACATGTTTCAATTGCCCTAAACCGATATCATTCTCATCCAAATTCCCAGAAGAGACTATGTTTCTTTCCTCACTCAACATGTGTATACTTTGGGAAGTTGATTTGTGGTGTAGGTACTGTTTTTGAATGCAAAGAGAAGCAGCTTCACCAAAAACTGAAGTAGCTTCTTCAGCAGCACCTGAACGGTCAAAGGCCTAGATTTATACATATGGATGCATTATGCATACATGATCACTGAATCCTAACATATAACTTATAGGCAAAAGAGTGAAAAGAACAGTGACCCGGTCCTAATAAACTATTTGTGTTGCTTGGAAGAAACTGCAATAGTTTTCTAAGGCTCCCATGAACCAAGTGCTTCGAAAAAATGCCATGGACTTGAAGCAGTAGCATGCAAGCATAGCAACAACCATTTGTATTCACTTCATACACACCTAGTATGCAGAGTTCCTCATACGCAGCCCATAGTAATGGATCCATGGATAATGCTTGCTTGAAGTGATGCGCTGCACTATTCCTTCTGTCAGTGTACCTGAAAACAAATCAATAATAACAAATAAATCAATTGACACATTGAAAGAAAACTCAAAATAGAAGGTTTGAAGAATTACATGGATACAACAATTACCAGGCATCATATGCAGGTTCAGGAATTAAAAATTCAAAGATAGTTTTTTCGAATCCATTCTCAAAATCCTACGTCTAAGACTTAACAAAAATGTCACATGTGGCAATTATACACACAGGTTAAAGTCTGTTACTCATATACTAACATATCATTGGTATAAAAAATAAAACTCAAAACAAAACAAAACAAAACAAAATAAAACAGACTTGTTTGTGGACCTGTGGCATTGGTCAATTAACATGACATCTGATACAGGAAAGGAAATGTAGAGCATATATGCTGTGACATAGACTGAATTTGAACATGCAGCAAGGAATATATGATGAAGCGGTAAAAGAAACAAACAATTATTAATGAAGGTCCAACTAAATAGATGTTGCAAACCCATCTACACAGAGGGAAGGAGTTCCAGTGAAATTATGTTCCTTTTACACAGCATGATACTGAGTCAATCACCGACAGATGGACATATTTGTAGAAAAGTCTACCCAGCTTCAAAATATGTTCCCTTACAATACTGTAATTCATATAACATATAAAGTGACCAGATAAATTCATGGTAAAATATTTCGGGGAAAAGAGTAAAAAAACCTGTAAATAAGCCCAAGTAGATAATGACCAGCAGCCCCATTGGGCACCTGCAAACACAAGGAAAGTAGCAATAAGCAAGACATACTTTTCCAAACAGGCACACATCAGCCAAACCCCTTTACTGGGACTTTATATCATTGTTACCTCGGCACCAGGCTCATTAGCATGGCATAGAGCTGCTTCGGCTTCATTAAGAAGATTCATCTGAAAGCAAGATATTGCAAACAAGTAGCGGGATTGAGCCATTTGTGTTCCTTCATATGAAAGATAAAAGGAAGAAATCAAAGAAGAGAAATTTGTGAATGAAAAATACCCCTATAACTAAAAGTAATTATGAAGTGGTAGAACCCTATAAATGATTAAAGTAAATAAGAAAAGAAGACTATAAATAGAGATATAACGATTGCAAGTGAAAATTTAGTTAAATATGAAAAGTCTAGGGACACGTACCCTTCAAAATATAGTATGCAGAGTAAGCTTGACTGTTCTGCAAGTAGCAAGTAGCTAACAGTTGTACATTTGTCTGCATTTTGGATAGCTCCATAAAAGTCAGTATATACGTATAAAAATAAAATAAATACAGGCACAAAGAGGATGAAAATGGTTATCATTCAGTAACAAGAAACGTGTATAGCAGCAAAGAACCATGTGAAAGAGAAGTTTAACAGAAGAGAAGAAACACGGTTACAAAGGGCAGTAAAAGTTCTCACAGAAATCGATTACAAAATAACTACAAACATGAAATCCTACAATTCCTTATAACCATTTGTGGCAAATATATCAAAAAAAATTACCCTTTCCAGTTAATATTCCAGTAAACAATGAAATAGTGGACCAATGTTCAATGTCCAATATCCAATATCCTATCTATTTTAAAATTAAAGAGAACTTCAAGTTTACACCTTCCCTCTCTCTCATCACTCAAAAATGTATTCAGTTTAAGAGGGAATGTTTCAGATAAGTAAGTACATGAAGAATTCAAGAATCAAAAGATTAGCACAAACTGTGTAACAATTACAATGAGAGTCACAGAACACAATTAACCCAACCAGTGGCAGCTCCAAATTTCAATTCAGCAACTATATGCACAATTATTAAAGCAAAATGCCAAAGGTTAACCAGTCAGATGCTTCTCATAAAGACCAAAGCTCCGATCTCATAATTGACCACGACATTACGTTTTGGCAGTGAAACGTCTCCAATCTCAAACGCAAGGCCCGGAGCTTCACATTTCAATTTCTTCGAGCTTTCTCGGGAACCAAACAGCCAGAGAGAGAGAGAGAGCTAATAGTGGAGAAAAAACGGTACCTCAGAGGGAAACTCGGCGCAGAGACGCTCGCACATGAAAATGGCGTTCCTGTACATGAATTGCCGGAGACTGTTCTGCACACAGTCCACCAGCACAGCCTCCATAGCTGTTTCTGCTTCTTCTTCTTCGAACCTCCAGAGAGAGAGAGAGAGAGAGAGCTTTTTAGGTTCAACGGCACCAAATTTTGTGTCCGATTTGAAATGAAAAAGAGACAGGTTAGGGATGAGCGAGGGAGATCTACGTGGCGGGGCGATCTGTACCCGACCCGGATCCGAAACAAAGGCCCAATAAGAAATCTGAAGCCCACTAAATGGTGGAGTGTCTAGTACCCGACCCAGAATTGTGTTTAGCTACAAACTCGTGCTTCAAATAGAAACCTACAAATAATTTTTGGAGTACACGATAAGATATTTATGGTAGAAATTTGATTTTGGTCTTTTGACCCGAACCCTCGTTACACTTCTCCCCTAACAGGGTTCATTCATATGCTATATTATGAAACCCGAGATTCTCGTTACACCTCTCTCCCAATATGGTCTACCCACAGGCTATAATATGAAATTCGAGACCCTAGTTACAGTCGGGAACGCGTAACACTCGGGTTTCCTCATTACAACTAGTTTAGCATCTTGCTACAATACAAAAAAAATGACAAGTTAAAAAAAATCGTGAAACCATGATTATACTGGAATAAATGAAACATGTTTCAAAAATAAATTAAAATCAGTATCGTGAAATTAATTGTTTTAGTTTAAACCAACACAAGTTGGCCCAAGTGGTAAGAAGTTCATACCGAGTTTTTCTTTCGGACGCTGACAAAGGAGTTAAAAAACCGATAACACGGTTCTCCGAAGTCGATCCAGAACAGGGGATTTTCATGAAGATTTAATTGAATTATTCGTATGATAAAATAAGTGTTCAATATAAGTCGTGTATAAGTTTGTGTTTGAAGCATGGTTTGTAGTTGAATGCATCTCGATCCAGATCCAATACCAAAGGCCCAATAACTATTTAAGGCCCAATAAGAAATCTAAAGCCCAAGACTGGTTAAGTGAGTCTCTGCAAAACGATGGCAAAGGAGCAA
The DNA here is from genome assembly GCA_036897365.1 of Geranium brycei. Lineage (NCBI taxonomy): Eukaryota > Viridiplantae > Streptophyta > Magnoliopsida > Geraniales > Geraniaceae > Geranium > Geranium brycei. The sequence continues at coordinate 8,108 of JAYMTP010001497.1, read as the reverse complement.
CGAATCAACGACGATCCTTCCCGAAACCTTCAGTTTCCATCAATGGACGACCAGAGCCGTCCGATTTCGGCGACAGGCGATCCGACGGCTGAGGACGATTCTTCCTCCGGCGTCCTCGACCTCACGAGCTGTCAGCTCCACGATCTGGAATCGGTGGAGCTGCCTCCGATCCTGACCGAGTTGGACCTCACAGCGAATCGGATCTCGTCTCTGGATCCTCGGATTGGCCATCTCTCAAACCTCAAGAAGCTCTCTCTTCGCCAGAACCTCGTCGAAGACGCCGCCGTGGAGCCTCTCTCTCACTGGGACGCGCTCTCCGGTCTCGAGGTGATTAATCGATTCTGCGTTTTGTTTTGATTTTTTGCTTGTTCAAGGTTTTTGATTCGATTAATGTTTGGTTCATGAGAAAATTATAATGACTCGAGATTTTGAAGAATCGAAGTCTATTGGAAAGTAGGTAAAATGGAGAGAAGAGAAAGAGAGATTAAGTGAATGAAGTGTTTAGCTTTAAATGTTAGTTCTTAATGGGAATAAGTATTTCAAAATGAAAATGAATTGTGGGTTTATTGATACTTCATGTCTGCGTGATTGCTTTTGTGAAATTTAGCATCAATTTTCGGGTGAATGTAACATTTACTGGTGTTGACAGTGTTCCAAAAATCCCTCACTTGTCCATGGGAAAATTAATTTGATTAGTGTTTGAATCATGGGAAAATGATAATGACTCGACATTTTGAACCTACTCCATAGAGAAGTGGTTGGTACAATGAAGAGAAGAGATTGAGAGATTAAGCTGATAAAGTGTTTAGCTTTAAATGTTGGTTCTTAATGGTTATAAGTTTTTCAAAATGAAAATGAATTGTGGGTTTATTGATATTTCATGTCTCTGTGATTGCTTTTGTAAAATTTAGCTTCAATGTTTAGGGGAAAGTAACCCTTACTGGTGTTGACAGTGTTCCAAAATCTCTGTTTAATCCAATTACTCATATGTCAATCTCCATTTAATCCTATTAGTCCCCAAAAGGCCTTCTTTTTGCCCAACTACCCCTGGCGTTTTTTTTGAAACACTGGGTGATGAAGTATTCAACCATCTACATTGAGTTTGTCATTCCAAATTTGGTTAAAATGTTATTTTACTCAATGCATACAGTATGTTCGGAACATTTAGTTTGTCAGGAAGCCAGAGAAAAAAGTGAGTTCAGACCAGCAGTGAGTATGTCTAACAGTGCATAAATTACAACTATTCATTATTTTCGGCTTATTTTCTTCAGCGTGAAGTTTGAATGTAGACAAGATGTTTTCATTTTCCAGAAGAATTTGTTTATTGTTTATCCCATATTTTCTTTGCCCTCTTCAATGTTTACCTGACTATGTGTTTGTAATTGTGGCAATAATGGGGAGTTTTTCTGTTGTTGCAGGAATTGGTGTTCAGGGACAACAAGCTAACTAAAATACCCGACGTCGCCATATTCAAGAAACTTTTGGTTTTCGATGTCTCTTTCAATGAAATCCCTTCTTTGAAAGGGTTGTCCAGAGTCTCCAACACGCTGAAGGAACTCTATGTATCAAAGAATGAAGTTACTAAAATGGAAGAGATTGACCACTTCCATGAACTCCAAATTCTTGAACTCGGTTCTAACAGATTACGGGTTAGCGCTGATCGCTGAGAGAATATTTTTACGTTGATTAACAACTGTTTGTAACTGGGTTCTAACATGAAACGCGATTTTCAGTTGATATTTCAAAATGAATGCTGAATGTTGCATTTTGGTACTCTAGGTGATGGAGAGTTTGCAGAATATGACGGTTCTACAAGAGCTGTGGCTTGGACGTAATCGCATCAAAGTAATAAACTTATGTGGTCTGAAATGCATCAAGAAGATTAGCTTGCAAAGCAATCGCTTAACTTCCATGAAAGGACTTGAGGTATGTCAACATTAAAAATGTGGATTTTAGCGATACGATACCAAATACCATTTTGACTCGTTATGTTACACAACAAACATACAAGACTTATTTTCTTCTGTTTTTTACAGGATTGTGTTGCTTTAGAAGAACTTTACTTGAGCCATAACGGCATTTCCAAAATGGAAGGCTTATCGACCTTAGTCAACCTCCGTGTATTGGATGTTTCATCAAATAAGCTAAAATCAGTGGATGACATTCAAAAGTTGACCCAGTATAAATATCTACACTCCCTGTCACGTCGTCTTATTCTGTAAATCGTAATAGCTTTGGAGTTCTGACTGGAAATTTGCATGCAGGTTAGAAGATTTATGGCTTAATGACAACCAAATAGAGTCACTCAAAGATTTTACCGAGGCTGTATCTGGTTCAAGAGAGAAGCTTACCACCATATACCTCGAGAACAACCCGTGTGTATGTATATGAAAGCCTCACTAGTTTATTTCTGTATATGCCTAGTACCTTGTTGGATTACAACTTTCGGTAGCTTCTCTATATATGTCGACTTACTGGTTCCTGTCTGGATGAATTGCCTTTCAACTTCTTATGCAAAACTCAGGGAGCCCTATACCCAAACCATCTCTATCATGAAGCTTCCTTTTACATCTACGAGTCTTATAGTAATTTGACCGGCACTGTTGCATTAGAATGCATAAATTTGAACACCCCTTCCTGCTGTCATGCCTGTATATGCCATGTTATTTTACAGTTCCTTTTAAATCTGTTGGCTTATCATTATGTTCATTTCTCATCTTACATGGCAAAGTAGTTCGTTGAGCCGCAATAGTTTCAAATTTTAGCATGCTTATTACTGTCAGTTGTAATTATTCTTCCAAAAACATTCCTAGCTCAAACACAGTGCAAGTGTACAGGTTAATGAATTTACTGTTTCTTTGAGCTTCCGGAAGTATAATACTGTTTTTTTGTCTATTGCAGGCCAAAATTCCAAACTACGCCTCGACTTTGAGACAGTTCTTCACAAAAGTTGAACAGATAGACTCCATTATGTTTGCTTAAATTTTGTGCTGGATTCGAACTTATCTTCTATGAAGACAATGGTACATGAAGGTTCCTGAAGGCCATAACTCATGCTACTATTTTTATTTCTCATTGGAGATGAATCATGTTCGCCTTGGAGTTACTATGAAATTTTATTCTAATCTTTTTTCTACTGTTTAAGTTGACTTCAGAATCTCTGCTTCTTGTACTTGAAGCTAAACTAACTTCATAATATTTGTTCTCTCTTGGAACTTATGGACCGGTTTTGATTCTATGGAAAAAATATCTTCTAGGCATGTAATAGTAGAATTTGTTGAGTACTGTCTGAATGTAGAGGTGTAACGGTTTCGAAGTAGTCGTAGGGAAGTATAATTATCCTTATCATCCCCAAAGTGACATTCCTACGGTTTTAACTTTACATTGAGTTCGATCGTTGAGAGGGATGGAAAAAAAATTTATGGGTAGGTATAAGATATAATGCTATTTAAAAAAAAATACTAGTATTGTTTAAATTTAAGAGCAACTTGGATATGGGGAGGACTATGGGTAGATAAAGTAAAGTATAATGCAATTTTTCGAAGAATTTTTTTTATAGAAGACAAATTTAAGATCAACTCGAATAAAAATAGAGGAAACAGTTAAATTTGAATTCAATTCAACCCACTTCAATTATTTTATTATGGGTTCATTAAACATAAAAATTCCATATTTTAATTGTATTAAATAAAAAAAATTATAACTACATAAATAACAAGATGGAGCCTAGCGAGTCGAGCCTTGATAAATTGTGCTTGAACTCAATCATACCAACCACAGACCAAATATTCATCAAATCAAGCTACTTGTTAAATGCTTGGCTTGATTACACAGTACATTGGCAAAACAGGCATAGTGAATTTTTAACCACAGAAGTATAGTTCTATCCGAACATAATATTTGTGAAACCATAGACATGTCAAATGTTGTTACCCGAAACTAGTAACCTTGAATCAACAAATATCTAAGACACAAAATTAGAACAATTTAAATGTTCAACAAATATTTATACATAAAGAAAAAACTAAAAACACTCATAATGAGCTCGAACCTCGGTTCATTCAGTGACCCCTCCGAAAACCGATTCTAGCTCTACCAAATCCCCCTCCTCCTCCATGCCCATCTCTCATTGCAGAGCCAGCACTAGCTCTCATGGTGCCACTGGCAACAACTTCTTCCATAGTTCTCTTGCCCTTCTCCACCTCAGTCAAGAACTTATCCAACCCAAAAGGGTCATCAGCTTCAACCATCACCTCATCAAAGTCAACCGGCCCGTCTCTCCGACCACCCTTCTCAGAGGCGCCCGAAAACGCCCTGTCGGGCTTGAACCGCTCAGTCTTCACAATCTTATCAAGCTGCTCCTCGGCTGCTCCATACATTTCAGCGTCAGTGTCCTTCTTCGGCCTGTACAGGGTCGAGAATGTAGGCTGAGCAGCGAATAGCGCCTTATCGAAGACGTTGTACTGGTCTTCCGCCGCAAAGCCGGAGCTCATTCCCTTTTCTTGGTTGAACAGCCTCTGGTCATACATGACCTCTCCTGCTCTCCCCGATCCAACAGATGGCATTCCGAGAGCAACCTTCTCGCTGATGTCACGATCTCCATCTCTCGTGATCTTACTCTTCTTCCCAATTGTAGCTTCTCTGGCCTCCAACCTTCTTTCTCGCTTCCTCTCCTCGCGAATCTTCCCTCTTTGGATTTTCTCTTCCTTTTCCTCCACTGTCTCCTTCGGCATAGCGCCAGTTCTCTCGGCACGAGCTCTACGAGCCAAAGCCAGCAGTTCCCAGGATTTCCTATCCTCCTCCTTAGCCTTCATCTCTTCATGCACCTTTGCTCTCATTTCAGTAGCTTCTCTGCACTTCCGCTCTGCAACATAGAGAGCCTCCATAAGCACTGCACAATTTTCACCCACCCGAACATCTTGCAGGCCTCTTCCATCAGCTGCGAGGCACTTGTCGAGAGGGATCGCATACCCTTTCGGGTTTTTCCAGTTTGAAATGCACGGCGGGATCTTCCAATCCTTCTGGTCTTTCACAGTCACCGGGCGAGGAGGGGAGTGCATGACAGTAACCGGTGGGGAAGCAGAAGGCTTCGGCACTCTCTTGTGCTTGAACTTTGGTGGCTCGAATGGATCCACCGGCGTTTCCACAATTCTAATGATCCTCTCCCTTGCACCCGAATTAAATGCGGCTGAGTTCTGCGACGGCGTGTACTTCATGAACTTGGAATCACCAGATGTCTGTTCAGCTGCATTTTTTGGCTGGGCTGCACTCAATTGACCTCTCACAATCTTTTCCAACGCACTTCTAGTTTCTAGATTCGTCTCCTTTATCTCCTTCTGCGACTCCTCATCCTCGTCCTCCCCGTTCTTTAGATTCTTGGGGATAAGATCCTTATGCTGCAAATAAACGATCTTTTTCGAATTCTCATTTTGTTTGACAATAGCATCATACACCACATTACCACGCGCATCAACCGTCACGGAAAGAACCCTCGATCCAGGATTCGAGGACCGATCCCTACCAATGTCAAGAGGGTACTGAGCAACATGAATCTCCGGAAAGGCACCGCCATCCCCAAAATCCTCTACCTTTCTAGGAACAAAACTCGCACGTTTAAGATAACACGGTACAGGATTGGGTTTTAATTCATCAGATTTTTCGGCATTACCTGAAGTAGTAAATTGCTTGAACCATGGATCGTTGGAGTGGTCGTAGCAGGGCTTGAAGGATGACTTGGCTGGAGGAGGGAAGTCCTTCAAGACTTCCATTACAAAGCTTTGATACGTCAATTAGACTAAGCTTTCAAGCCTGTGAAACACACCATGGACAAGAAAATCAATGCAAGCACCATACTCAGAACAAAATAAAAAACAATATAATCAACAGTATTGTAACAATTCGGAAAAAAAGATCGGATTAAAGGATTAATCGGAAATTGTAGAGGATTAATAGGGGATTAACAAGTCATAGATTTTTACACTAATGATCAATTACCTAAACATCAAAGAGAAAATTAATCTTCTGTTAAATTCTACACAAAGAAAATCACGATCTTTGAACCAAACATACATAATCTTGTTCCTAACAGAGACACAAAACACAAATCAACAATCTGAAACCTATCACAATCGCTTTAAAAACTTCAAACAAGATATATTGCAGCAAATCCGAAACCCTAAATCCTAAAATCGACGAGAGAACTACGGTTCAATGCGAAATTGGAATATGAAATTGAATAATTACTGGGAAAAAAGTTACCGATTAGGGCTTCTCGAATTTCTTGAACTGGATCGTCGCTGATGTGAGGAAGGAGAAGAAGCAAATATATAAGAAATTCGAACGTCGGCTCTTGAACCCTTATTTGATTTGGTTTAGGATTGGGTATTTTGGTCAATTTAATCATCTAACAAACCAGAAAATAAGCCCATTCTCACAAGGACTCGAAGCAAGATTTTTAATTAATGGCAAATCATATCTAGACATTAAAATATGAAATTTTATAATTTATTAGGCATAATTAGAGGACGCTATACTCAACTTTAATTGTTTCCAAATTTAGTACATGAGGGTTTTTTTAGGTATCCCAACTATTTTTTTATACTTAAGATAAGGACAGATTAATTTAACATAAATATTTTTTAAATGTTTAAAATACTTCACTGCTAATTTTTAAATTTTAAATTTCTCGATAAACCAAATTACAGGGCAACGACGCTCCAAGCTCAGCCAGACGCATAACGGGGGCGAAGGTGCTGTTGTGCACGACGTGTGGGCTCCATAATTCAATGAGGTATGTTTGAGCTCACGGCGATGGTTCTTGGATGACCCACTCAGTCTCTGTGTCCAGAGGCATGACCTAGGACCAGACCCTGACTCCCTTTATTCCCAAACCCCAATCTTCAACTCAGTTCTCGAAAACGCCCTCTAGGACCGCCCTAGGTAGCTCCTCATGGCGGTGGGGTTCGAGCACATGTCCACGGTCGAGAACTGCCCCAATATGCATTTTCACTGTCCACCTCCAAGAACCGCCGCGATCCTGCCACCACCGATGACAAAACAATAAACTCTAATCATTGTCTCCTTACTCCAAAGAAGAAGAGAGAGGAAGAGAATTAAGGGTGGGCACTTTGGACCCGGAACTGCAGACCGAACCGGAACCAGAACCAGAGAACCGGGAACCGCGGGTAACGATTCTGGTTCTAAAATTGAAGGAACCATAAATTTTCGGTTCGGTTCCGGTTCTTAAAATATAGAACCTGCGGGTACCCAGAACCGGACCGATTCGCTAAACAATCATTGAACTATTATCAATTTATATGAAGAATAGAGATAGAGTACGTGAACCGTAGAATGAACCGAGAAAGATATATTACTTATATTTTATCAACGAATTGTATAATTCGATTGAGTTTAATAATTATATCTTAATGTGTTTTTTTGTTAGAACCTTTAATAATAATTAATTTCATTTTTTGCCTAAAAATCGGATTAAAATCGTCTAATTTGTACCTTAAACCACATAATTAACAAAAATAAAAAGTCAATCGGTTCTAGTGGGTAGAACCGGAGAACCGAACCGGAAAAATGGGTGTAGAACCAGAACCGGCCCATTATATAATGGTTCGGTTCTGGTTCTCAATTTTTGAGAACTGAAGACTCCGGTCCGGTCCGATTCTTGATCGGTTCGGTCCGGTTTTGGACTCATGCCCAGCCCTAAAGAGAATTGATGTTGAAGGGGAGGGCAAATCAATAGTTTCAAGTTATTTTAAAATTTTATTTTGAAAAGACTAATATGCTCAATATGGTTGAAATTTGTTATTCAATGTAGAGTAAAATTGACATTTCACATTTATCAAATAATTGTAACTGTTGTAAATTATGCTTTCACAATATTTTAGATTTTTCAAACCCTAATTCTCTTAGAATTACCAAAAGTTAACTTAAGTATAAAAAAAAGAGTAGAAATATCTATAAAAAAATTAAATTAGGATAACAAAGTATTGTTTGGTATATTTATCTCTTAATTTCTCTTGTGGTATGTACCCTTCGCCCGTGGCGATTTGGGTTGTTCGTCGAAAATCGACGATGTCTCACGGCGGCACGGCTTC
>JAYMTP010001496.1:0-23784 GCA_036897365.1 Geranium brycei | reverse complement strand
ACATGTGGACATAACAATCTCCCCCTCCGCATTGAGTCCCATCACATCGGGCTGGCTCCCTCTAAGCCCACATACTTTACCTTGGTCTACTCTCCCACAAGGGCCCTTTTCATCCTATCTGAGCCTCACTATGAGAGGGGTAAACTCATGGTCCCGGTCTTACTAGCCATAGGAGTACTTGACCCACTTAACTAAGAGAGTCTACCGAACTAAGGCTCTGATACCACTTTGTTGGGGAGATCCGGACCTTACCTAGAAGGAGCACCAAAGGAAAGCCACATACACATTAGAGCTCACTTTTGAACCCCAAAAGACTAGCCTAGTGGGTCTAGGGTACAATGTGTATATAAACCATCCTTATACTCAATACTCTTCCGATGTAGGACTTTGAACTCACACGTGGACATAACAATTAGATAGACGCGTCTTCATGAATATATCCCACTCAAATTTTGCATTAGTTGTGTGCGCCGAGACACGGTAGGCCAAGATTGTGTTGGACTTGTGCAAATATTTTCTGGGAGCTACCGTGATGTTATGCATAAGAGAAAAATACATATGACAATATAATGGGCATCGTACTCAGAATCAAGTTAAAGTCCAAGGATAATGCAAACGCGGGTGCTACTCTTCAAGATATAGGCCTCAAAAGACCATACTTGAATTTCACGGTGACGTCACATAAACAAACCGAGTGTATGAACGAATTTCTACAATACAATATCCGAGCGGTTATGCCGGTTGTTTAAAGATTAAAATGAAGGTGGATGACAAAAAAATTTAAGGAATGAAAACACGTAATTGTCATGTATTGCTCGAGTGTATTCTCCCAGTAATCATTAGAGCGTATGTTGGGAAGAATGTGGCAGAATACCTGTGGTTTCAAGGGAATGGCTCTCTGTTGTGGTGCATCAGAGGGTGAAGGCAAGGACGCGAAAGATATAAGAAAATTTCGACGCACGCACCGCGAAACTTGAGAGGCAACTGTAGATCACAAAAGTAGCAAATATCCTTAACACAACAACTATGGAGGAAATGCGACGTGAAATGGAGGAACAAATGGGATAGAGGAGGATTATTCATATCCTCCCGATTTAAATTCCTAATTTTAATCTTATTTTTTCTCGCATTTTGTATTGTTTAGGGTTAGTGTTACCATATTTTTTACGAGGGTGTTGGGTGATTTTTTTGGTAAAACAAAGCAAGTTGGAGCGAAAATCAAGGCAAATCGGTTTAAATTGCCCAAACCTGCCAGATTCAACCTGTCGAGATACCACTCGGCAGGTATTGGCCAAGAGCACCAGAAAAGGACACCATTAGACCGAGCCTCAGCCTGCCAAGTTCTAACACGATAATACCAATTCGACGGGCATTGGCTGAGAGCACATCAAGGAGATACCTCGGTAACATTATTCAACTTCTACATGTCAGCTTCGACCAACATGTCAGCTTCGACCTCGGTAACATTATTCTAGCACCATCAATCAAACTTGCGGAGACATAACTTCTTCATACAGACTCCAAATCGAGTTAAGTTTTCACCAAACTGGATTGGTAGAACTACAACTTTGATACAGGAAGTTTGCACACTGGAGGTGTACATTTTGAGTTTCATGCTGCACGAGACTTGCCATAACGACCAAAGAATTTGTCAGACAGCAAACAACAAACGGAAATTGACAACGACTGTATCAATATATTTTGAAGTTCCGCTGACCCCTTTCAACCTAGTATTCTTAAGACGAGCCATTGTGCTTTTTTTTAAAACAATCAAAATCAGGTATCATACTCATCGACTACTATGGGAGCCACGGTAAAATCCCTAGAAAGTTTGGATGCATAAAAAATAATTTGAATTTACATTGTAATTCGCAGCGCTGAAATCCTCACGATTGAAACTTTCGATTCGAAAGGTCAACGCCTAGAATAGTCGCTTGATCGGAGACTCGTGCAAACAAAATTAGTCGAGAAGACAAGATTGAGATGGGGACAAATTAATTGAAAACTTATTTCAGATATGAGATTTTCTATGTCAACACACCAAAATGAGTGAACTGCCCTCCTACACACGTGAGATCTAGACAGACGTTTCAAAAGACAGTTAACCATCATCAATCTTCATTCATCAGATCTAACGGTCATGATTTGTTCTCAAATTCTAACGTTGGGACCATGCTCTCACCTGATTTATACTATATATATAATCGACGGGACATTGCTAATGAATTGTTGGTTGTATGCACACCTAGATGACGCAGTATAACTACCCAAATGTGTTGGTTAACTATACATAGTATCGGTACACAACAAATATACCGTTTATACTATGTACACCTAGCCAGCGCATTTACTAACTACATAATGCGTCGGCTAAGTTTACACAGTATCAATAATATATTTCTATCTCGATATTGTGTAAACCTAGCGACGCAGTTGGGCAGTTGTACTATTGCATCACCTATAGTTTACCCGAGCCGATGCTTGTGTAACAATTATGACTGGCGCATAGGTTATGAATCGTTTTCCACTAGCTAGTGCACATAGGTCTAATTGTATTCAAAGTTGATAAATATTTTTTCTATTATTAGTTTGTTTGAGTAGCAAAGACTAGAATGAAAGAAGAAATAATTAAGGTTGAGTCATTTCAAGAACTTTGGAGTTCGGAGAGGGAAAGATTTATACATGAACATGACAGTTCAAATTGTGGTTGGTATAGACATGGACAAATATTAAAGCTAAGAGATAGGTTTGGATATTTATTAGATGTCGTATTATTTTCCTGTTTTGAACTGTGACAAACAATACGAAATGAAGTTGATACAGCTGCAGCTTCTGTTTTTGTCTTGCCTGATTATAACTGGTCAACTTTAAAACCTCTTTGTTCTCTTCGCGCAGCTCACTACTGTTCATTTTCTTACACATACTGTTCACCAACACTGTAGTTTCAACACACACTGCCCTATTGCCTCACTTTTCAAAGTCTCTCTTGCTCCCCAATACCAATATGTACGTTTTCATACAAAACTCTATCACTTGGTAACAATGGGGTAGAAAATGTTAAGACACTAGACAGGCGGAGAAATTCTTTTAAGAACTAATCAAAAAGTGATCAGATATATCAATTAGTAATGAATTAATCAAATAAGTTTAAGATTTTTACAATATATCGCTTTATATAAGTTCATGCTAACAAATGAATTAAAAGATTTGATAACACGGTTCCCTGAATGTCTGTTAAGAACAAAAAGTTTTCCTTAATTGAAAAAAGTTTATATATGTTATAATGTAACTAATTAATCAAGCCAAACAAAATACAAGACATCATACCAATGCAACAAAACCCTTACCTTGACTATCACCATAACAACAAGTTGTAAAATATATATTCCATCAACATCAGGTTGTGAACTAGACAAGAGAAAAAAATTTAACTCGTAACGAATTAAACCTAAAAATACACAAGAGTGATCTCCACATGATCATGCCAATGAAACAAAAACCTTACCATAATTAAAAGAACAAGAAGTAAATTACAACATATATTCCATCATTGTCAACTCCAACGATCTGATAACATCTCTCTACTCACTTAAAAACAGATACACAGAAATCTCATAAACTCGACAGAAGAAGAAAAAAACGTTAATAACGTTTAGCGAGAGGTGCATTTTTAACCTTGGTGGTATTTGTCGTTGCTGAGCTTCAACCCGAATTTGTCCCACCACATCTCTTCATTGTTCATGTGAAGAATTCTCACATTCGAATTAGAATCCATACTATTAATCCCTCCATTTCCTTCTTCTTGATGTTCATGTTGTTGATGATGATGATGATCTTGATTATTATACAAGTCCAGCTGCTGAAAATAGTTGTAAGTTCTGGTGTCCTCCTTGAGCTTCTTGCTCCTCTCTTCCATGATGTTACAAAACACACCCAAATTATTATTGTCCGAAGAATCTCCGGACACCTTCTTGAGTGCCTCCATGAGAGCAACATCTCTAGCCTCGAACCAAGCCCTCTCCTTTGCCCAAAACTCTTGCTCCCGCTCGAGCCTCGCGGCCTCTTGCCTCCTCCTCTCCTCCTCCTCGCGCATCCTCTCCGTCTCCTTCACCTCTATCGCCTTCAACATCCTCTCCATCCACTCCTCCTGCGTCTCCATCAGCTTCCTCATGTTCGAGTCTATGAACTCCTTCACTTTCGCCTTCCAATTATTATTACCACTCCTCCCAACAACCCTCTTCTCCTTGCTCCTATTATTCTGTCCGCTCATCATGAACGCTATCGCGGACAAATCTTGGTTATCGTCGTTGTTGGTAGCGTTAACATTCTCCGAGGAGGAGGTCTCCAGCTCGGTCGACGAGTACTCGTTCGTGAAGCTCAGGCTCTCCGAGATCATAATATTGTTCTTGCCGTGTTCTTGAAAGTGATGATGATGACCCGTTTCCTGATTCTTGATCATGTCGTGGCCAAGAAGAGGCATGTTATTGTTGTTGTAGCTTCCGAGGTTTGTTTCTTGTAGAGAATTACTAGGTGGTTGGTTGTTAAGGTTGTTGTTGTTGATGTTGGAGCCTCCATAGATGGCCTCGAGCTGTCGGAAGAAGCGGTAGTGCTTGCCGTCTTGCCGACCGGCCTTGCCCTCCTTGGTTTTCTTGTAATATTTGTACAAGTTCTCGAACTTCTCTCTGCATTTCTTGCCACTTCTATGGTACCCATTTTCTTCACCCATTATCCTATAAATTATAAACACCCAAAATCATCAAAATCAAGACTATAAATGGAAAGAAACAATTTTAACAACCCTCAAGGAAAGGAAACTAGGTTTAGGTTTTTTCCATGATATCTAAGATCTGTAATCTTTGTAGATCTTAACAACATTTTTTTAATGAAAAGAAGAGATTTGTTTATAGATTTAAAACATTATTTTCCCCAAAGCTGATTCTCGTGGATATCATAAAATAAGGTTGTCTTTTTAATAATTGAGTATTAAAACAAGATTTGCTGGAATTGAAGAGACTAATGTTGAGATGAACAAAAGGAGAAGGGTTTGCTTGTAGCAGACACTCTTCAATTTCCTACAAGCAAATGGGTATTATTGGGACAATGAAGCTCAAGATTAAAAAAAATAAAAATTTGAAGAGAAAAATTCAGATAAAGAAACACCTAGGTCTCCCAACTCCTAGTTAACTGGAAAGGCTTGTCATTTTCAAGCTCAACAACTCATGAAAACCAAAACATTAATTTACATCTCCAAAAAGCCTGTCATCTTTATTTTCTCAGTGAAAAGAGAAAAGCAAAGCCCAAGTTTAGTAATAGAGAGAGATGAAGAAAAGCACAATACCTAGAAACTTCATCCCACAGGGGTCCTTTCTGGTTAGCCTCCTTGAACTTGAAATCGAGCCGAGATCTGATCTCCAGCAGCGTCAGCGTCTCCTGCCTCGGCCACCTCCCGTTCCCGGCACCTTCACCCCCCATCCCAAACCCGCCCTCCAGCTCCAGCCCGCACACAACACCACCGCGGGCTGCGTTCAGCACGGTGGATTCCTGTCGGCCGAAGTCGAAATCCACCGTGGAGGAGGAACCGCCGCCGCGAGCAGCGGCCGTGGTGCACAACACCCCACCACTGCTGCCCAAGGACTCGTAGTGGTGGGGTGTTGTGAGCGGCAGCAGACCCGGGAGGTGGATGACGGGAAAGGACTCCACCGCCTGGGTCTGGGTCATGACGGGAAGACCGAACTGAGGTGGTGGTCTTCCCGTCATGAGCTGCCGGATATCCGGCAAGCCGTACTGGCCATGGTCATGACTACTCATCGATCTCCTCCTCCTCCTTGCCTTGCCGGATATCAAAAACAAAGAAAAAAGAAGAAGAAGAAAAAGAAGTGTCTTATCCTTGAGAGATGAGGCCAAAGAGGTCACTTTATTTTTAATATTTTCTTCTTGTTGGGGGCGACAGGATCCGAGTCTACCGCAACTTTCATCACAGTGTCATCAGCTCGTCACTCGCTCCTCTTTCTCTCTCTCTCTACTAGAAGGGGAATGGAATGCGTGACGGCCAATCAGGGGGCGACAGGTGGCGGGGCACTACGGCAGTAGTTGGTGACGCGTGTACAGTAGCTGCATGGGATTTTATATTTAACCTTTTGACCGACTTTTTTCTGGTAAAGTGGCGGCTTAAGCACATTGTTAACTCTGCGTTAATGTTGTCTTGTGTTGTGTTTGTAGCAGAACCTCAAACCTCTCAAGCTGCGAAATAGTAGCTACAGTTTCATCATAAATTAGTGAACAGCTTCGATTATATTTAAATTTAATAGGTTTTTGGTTTTGCTATGAGCAGAAACTTTTAGCATTCAGATAATTCTATTTACGACAAATAATATGTACCCATATATATAGTCTTTTATCATTTTCTCTTTTTCTGGTGGATATATATGTCCTGAACTCATTAATTATCCTACTTACTATATACCTATTTATACATTGTTCCTTTTGTGTGAGATATAACAGTAGGTGCTACATTTTTTCTTTGAATATATATAAAAAGAAGTATCTCATTTTATTTTATCTCAATAAAAGAAATTTTCTAAACAAATAAGTTGTATATTAATGAAAATGACTTAACCATTCTAACGAGGAAAAGGAAAGTTATAACAACATTAATATAGAGATGGGTTGATCTGAGGAAATTGAGCAACAAATTAAAACTTGAGATAAAAAAACATGAGAAGATTTGGGATTTCATAAACTACTCATTTTCATTTTAATTGGTTAATTAGATTTAGAAAGCTAATGTTATTATGAGTTTATTTTGACAACTTAAAAAATCACTCTTCATGGTCATGTCTTTGCTTCTTCTCTATCAATGTACTTATTTTCTATGTATGTTAATTTAATCATTGTTGTCATAATATATGTATACTGTTTGAATTCACATTTTGTACCTCATTTTCTATGATTAGGAGTTTGTTGATCACATGCCCTTTCTTTGAATTAATATTTTATAGTTGATGGGAAAAAAGGTTGGGTAAAAAAGTAATGATTCTATCCAAATAGTGAAATGTGTACCATTAAACTTTTGTGTCTGATATTAAGACTAACTATTGTTTTACTTAGGTGTAGTGATCACCAGTTAGATTAATTTTTGATTGAAACTAATCATTATCTTAAAATATAAATATATGTATAATCTAATTGTTGCACGTGAACAATATTTATGGGATCATATATAAGAACGGCTACTAAACATTCAAAAACGATTTTTTTCTTCTTATATAAATTATCTGGTGAACAATACATACCATAATCAGGAGCAATTTAAAATCTCAATTTGAGTAAATTTGAAAATAAAAACTAATTAAAAAAAACTAGTGAACTTTGACGTATAAACACACATGTGATGCAAAAGCACATACGTCTAATAATGTAACCAATATTTATTAACACATGGACACAAGCCAGGGTGAACAGACTTGTGCTGCAAATCTGGTCCAACTGTTCAAAACAGCCCATATACATTTATAATCCTTGTGGTCCAAAAACGAAATAAGTTGCAAATATATTTACGATTTTTTTTGGGAAAAAACAAAAACCAAAATTAATTAAGTAATCAAAAGGACTTTATATTTTAATGATTTTCACTTTCAAATTAGCTCATGATGTTTTATTTACTTTTTAAAATGTATCGTCAAAAGTACAACCTACTTAAAAACTAAAGTTGATAGGTAGAAACTCAAACTGTTATTTAACGTGGTGAACAGATTCACATCTTTCAGATTGTGGTACTCTAACACCCACACCCACGTGCAAGCCGTGTTGAAATACACGTGGAAACAGACGAGCGGGCCGGGGAGTAGGGACAACATCGACGCCCTCCGATTCATGGGTCTAAACCTGAAACAGATAGCATATGAAGGTCACGTGCAGAAAAGAACCAAATTCTGATACCATGTTGAACGTGAGACGTCTGGTATGTATGGATTTATAAAATTTCAATCTTTTAGTGAGACGTCTGATACCATGTTGTAACCTTTTAGTGTGCATTACAAGATAATACGTAAATTGCAATCAGACAAAAATCCAAAACCATTATAAACTGTTCGACAAATTCACATATGACTTGTGGTTAAACTTGTGTGCATAAAATAGCATACAGGTCGTAAAATCGAAACCGAACCCTAAAATCCACTCATGCACAGCGGCCCCTAACATAATGTACCTCGATCATAACATAAGCTCTTGCATTGAATTGAATAAGATTATTAATATGTTATGTACCTCTTGGATTATTTTGTTGTTGTTGTTGCATGGGAATGTGTTAAAATAATTGAAAAAGATATTGGGTGAGACAGACAGTGAAAGGAGGGGGCAGAGAGAGGCAGAGCAATAACTTGTGAAGAAAATAAAATGGAATTGAATTCACATGGTGGATACGTAAGAATCTGCGGACGATGAGTAACACCAGAGAGTGGCTTCCTCTGATTGCTTACCCTATAAGCCAACAAGTGTTCCTCTCCTTTTTGGCTCTTTCTTTTTTGCTTACCTCACTCACTTCTCTTCTCTTCTGCATGCAATTCAATCACCCACTGTCCATCACTCTTCTCTAGTACTCTTATAAATACTCTCTATCTCATCACACAAGTAATATATATATATATATATATATATATATTACTTGTTTATGAATTGTCACACACCACTCAATCTCAATCCCCTTAAACGATCATTATGAAAACCCACGACTTGATTAGTGATTGTTAATGACATATTACAACATCATCATCACTTGTAAATAATTTACTATATTGAAAGTGTCAAGTATGTATTAGTATATGGTCTCTCCTTTAAATTAAGTTGCATCGATCTTAGGCTCCTCAAATCTTGTAGTGAAAACTAAATAAGTTCAATCCACTGTTACACTTGTTTTGTGAAAAGTTAAATGAAATTTGTTCGTATCCTGACCGACACATAAAATTTTGATGTAATTACACTTGATTATAATATATTATGCATAATTTTTAATTGACTGAGATATATTCTAAAAGGTATCAATTTGAATTACTCAACTTTTATTTTGTTTCATCCTTTATTATAACATTATTAATGTTACTGTAAAAAGTCCATAATATCACTAAAATAGAAAAATTAATGTAAAGATGACGATATCATGTCATCAATGCAGCTCTCATTCAAGGTCATCCGATTATTACCTCCAGGACTTGATATGGGATAGCGTGGTGTGGTTAGCTCCGACGGCGGACCGAGAAGCCCCCGAGGATTGTATATCTCCGAACAAAAATGGGATTCTTCTATTTCATGCACTAGTTGGGAAAATGAGTTGTAATTCGGTTAAGTTTGTGAATTTTTGGTTATGAGTCTTGAGTTTTGATGGATTTTATATTGACAATGACTTTTTACCAGAGAAAACCCGATTTTACTAAGAAGGAGCACACCACAGGAAAACTCACATACACACTAGAGTCTCCTCATAACCAAAAAAACTAGTATATTAGGTTGTGGGTCTAATACCCCCTCCACATTAAGCCCCATCAAATCATGTTGCTCACGCTCCTAAGCACAAGTCGCCTTGCACTCTCACTCGCTGACATATACATTCCTAGTTTGGTCAATCACAGTTGTGAATCGTACTGACCCATCTGGGTCGATCCATCATGAGATCCCCTGGCATGTCAGCCCGAAGAATCTGTTCAAACCAGACTCTAATCCCACTTTTTTGGGAGATCGAGTCTTACCTAGGAGGAGCACCCAAGAAAGCCTATATACACATTCAAGCCCACATTTGACAAAAAAGATTAGCATATTATGTCGCGAGTCTAATGTGCATACAAACTCTCTTTTATACCCCGTAATTTTCGTTGACCATTGACCTACTAACCCGACACATTGAGTGGTTTGTGTCGGCCCATAAAATGAAGTTCACCATTGCCTAGACACATGTTGATCGTTGACCATTGACAAAAAACTATTGACCATATATGACTTTCTAGCCGACACATGCTATTCTATGTGTCAGGTACTTCGCCACCTACTCGCATATACTATATGCATCGGGTGGATACTATCTTCCCGACACATGAAATTTGCATGCATTGGGTACATGCTTCTCTGAAGTAACATACTTTAGTCGACATTAGAGTAAGTTAATACAAACACAAAGTTTATAATAGTGAATTGCAAATCATATAGAGTACATCGTCATAAATCATCGTAATTACCCCTACTATTTAACTATATCTTATTTAATACAATGAACTTTGATCATGAATAAATTCGGCACTTGTGAACAGTAATTTCTTTGATGAAATATATAGGTATTTTACACGTGTCATGAACAAACTGGTTGATTATTCAATTCATAAAATAGTCATCATAATCTTCCGTCTCCCACTGCAAAAATTCCAATACACGAAGTGCTTTAATTAATTGCAGGTAAGTGAATACTATGGCATTATATATAGTAGCCTGAAATCAAGATTTTGTGCATAAATATCCGAAATAAACATGTAAAATTACAATTTATCGGGACACCTATATAACACCTATTCCCCTAATAAAGAAACGCAACCTAAGCCCAATTACACTTGAAAAGATCACAAGCATTTCGGATTCCAGCTGGCAAATACTTTGACGATACAAGAAATGTCTCTCAAGAAATGTTGCAAAATCTTCAATAGAAGACAAGAGTTTTGGAAAGAGTAGCCAAACTAAGATCAAGTTATGCATGTTGTAATATCTTGTGCAACGTATATATGATATCTTGAGTTCAAATTTTGGTACATAAAAATTTTTCCTTCAAATGCTGACAAAAGAGTTAAAAAATTAATAATACGATTCTCCGAACAGGTGATTTTCCTGATTCGCTTATTAAAAAATATATATGAGGGGAACGAAAGTGTTTTTGGAGAAGAAGTGTCTCTAGAACACATTAGCACGATTCATGTTATTGAATTCGAATGCAACACACTCATAGAAGACTAATAATTTAATACGTAATGAATTTTTTTTTTTTTTAAAAGAAAAGTTTTCAGTTCGAGATGAGAACGAAATGTCTTACAACATGTTGCAACTTTAAGAAACATTTTTCATAAATACTAAAAGACAATTTATGTGCTATATATATATACATCGGTGCGAGATTTAGAAAAGAAAGTGATTAGTTGGCTAAAGTGATAGCAAACTTGGTTATACAGAAGATGTCTTTTAGATAATGGTAGCT
Source organism: Geranium brycei (assembly GCA_036897365.1). NCBI lineage: Eukaryota > Viridiplantae > Streptophyta > Magnoliopsida > Geraniales > Geraniaceae > Geranium > Geranium brycei. The sequence goes on along the minus strand of JAYMTP010001496.1, from coordinate 12,557 downwards.
TGGTCCGAAAGCAATTCAAAAAGAAGATAATGTTTTTCATATTAGAAAAGTCACTTGAACTAAATGTCTAGGGAGGATTAATCATCTTACCCATCTCAGTCCATAAACACTACTGAACATCAAAACTCGTATTTGGCTTAAAAAATAATTACTAGGAAAGTTAGAAGAATTAGTATTGCAGCTTATCAATTAAGAATAATTTTAGAGGTACGTTAGGAGAAACCTCATTATTAAATAAGTATATTTAAAAATTTTGTATGTCACCTAAATTAAAAAATTTCATCGTCCTATACTCTGTAACAATTTTTGTTAAATGATGATTTTGTCCTTCTTTAAATAAAAAAATAAAATGACGAGTTTGCCCCTCTATCCGCTCTCTCCTCTTCACGAGATAGAAATCCTCGTCGGACTAATTTATGTCAACTCATCTTTACATATACAATATGTAGCACATGTTCAACCAAAAACATAGACCTAGTTTCAGATTTAGGAGTCAAGAAAAAAAAACACATAAAGATCGCAATTTTATCAAAATCCAATACACCATCTCATGAAAATGATCTCTTCTCAAAATATTTGAGTTTTGTGTGATTATTTCAAGATTTAGCATATAGGTTGAGACGAGAGGTGATATAAAGTAGACGATTGAATATCATATCGTTGACAACGAGCTCAAACTGATCCAACTCGGTCAGCTCGACCAGAATCAGCAACGCCTGATTCCCATTTCGATGTCGGTGAGATGCATCCACCAGACCAAGGACAGTGCGACGGCGGAGGAAAAGTCGAGTTTAATCGAGTAGACTCCATACCTTGAACCACGTTCCAAACGAGCTCTCGGGGAGGACCGATCAAGAAATTCCCAAAAAAATCTCAGAAAAATCTAATTAAGAAATTCTCCAAAATTCTGGACTTCAGAGGTGCACGAAAATGAAGGTTGAAGACACCCGAGTACCCTCTGCTCATACAAAAAGCCAGAGACATATGGAAATCACCCAAAAAAGAGAGATTCTCTCTCCTTAATTCAAAAAATCTGTCGAAGGAAATCTAAAAGAATACCAAGAAAAATGCCAGAAAATGCACTAATCTGCTATTGATCGATCGAATGAAACTGAAGATGCCATTATCGGTCGAATCCAACAACAACGAGGAAAAGCATTAGGTAAGGAGGATTGGTGATTCTTACTGGGAGGATGACACATATTTAAAAATTTAAAAACAAAAGGGAAAAAATTAGTATTTCACATAAAAAGTTACATAGTGTAGAACGGTGATAAATTGTTTGGTTTAGGTAACGTATGAAATTAAAAAAACTTTATATGTACTTATATGATAATGAGGTTTCTCTAGGTGTACCACACTGAAATTATTCTCATCAATCATACTTAAGTGGTAAAAAACTCATTTTACATTTAGTTGGCCTTGTTTGTCTTTTGGTACAAACAATAAAAGTATAAGATAAAATAAACATGAAAGAAAACATGCTCTCTCTCTCAAATCTTTTTGTGTTTCTCTTTTCTTTAAACCCTAGGGTCGCCGGCGGCGCTGTCAATCTCCAGTTTCGGCGCGCCGGCAAGTCAACGACCATCATTTTTCTATTTCGGAACTATTGTGGATGGGGCTGGAGCTGAGAGACCCGTGGAAAGAGGTAGCAACTTGGGCGTGGACAGACTAGACCCATATCTTGTATGGTGGTCGGCGACGGTGTTGCTCGTGGTTGGTTCGGGTGTCTCGACTAGAGGGGGGCCTATGAAGGTGTTGTGCGCTGATGGTGTGTCAATCCCTTTTTTCGATGGAGCTTGGCTCTATTTTTTGTCGCGGGAAGCTTTCCCGGGTGGAGTTCAGCGGCAGACAAGGCCACGGGAGGCGGCGGTAGTTTTCGCTCACCAAAAGTGTCGCCGGTGGCCACAGTAGGAGACATCGCCCACGTCACTTCGGTGACGGTTGGTCTCCCCTGGCCAGGTCCAATATGTTTTGGGTCGGTCTTCTAGTCCAGAACGGTTTGGCTCAAGTTTTTTTGTCGGAACCGGCTCTCTACGGTTTTGCCGTAATTCCCAGGTCTTTTTGCTACTGGTCTACGAAAGTTTTTGTTTGGTTTCGGTCCAAGGAGTGGCGGGTCTGAATTTTTGTCCCATAGAGTTAGGTTGCTACTTTGGGACCTTGCCGACGATGACCCTGGCCGTATCCAACCCGGTAACACCCAAGATAGCTAACTTATTAGGAATCAGATGTGGAGCTCTGCGGTAGTGGAAACTGTTTTCTTGACGCAGTGCGGGGAAAAAGTGAGGTGGTGATGGTCGGTTTGCTCCGTTTGTACCCCAGTGTAATCTCCGGAGGGACTGGTCTTTTGGTCTTTTGGGAGTGAGAGGTGGCGGGGAGTTAGTGTTTGTTTGTTTAGAGTGTTTAGTGGTTAGTGTAGGTGGTCGATCTATGTCCGACATAAGTCTCTAGTTTTTCAAATTATCATTTGGATGTCTAGCTTGTGGCCGATTTGGTGTCTTGGTGTTTTCATAGAGATAGAGTGCTGGCTTAAAAAAAGAAGAGCATAAGACAAAAAAAAATAAGGCATGTATGCAAATACATAATATAGCAAATTGACAAAATAAAAGAAAATAAAATAGAACTGTTGGTTAGGGAGTAAAGACTAAAGAGGGCAAGGCTTGTGGCAGAATGGGATGGGAGGAAAGGAAGTGTGGCTTTGTCTTGGCCCAAAAAGGAATGTGGACCCTGCACAGCTGTACGCATCTCATCATCGCCTCGCCATCATGTTTGTGTACCAACGGCGTTGATGAGGCCTCATCAGAATTTGAGTGTGATGTTGATGTGTTGATGATTTTAAAGAGAGACATCTTTTATGAGCCCATCATCACAAAATCTCCCAATTTTTTATAAGATACCAAAACACCTTCTCAAACACTGCATGTGATCGTGTCTCTGATCGGACGCCTCATGCTATGTTCCTTCACTTCACGCCTTCGAAAACAAGTGTAAATACAAAATTGTAAGGCTTATTTGAGAGGTTGAGCAATTATGTGAAATTCGTTGGAATGTGGAATGGGAATGATGGTGGGTTGGTTATGTTTGCGACTATTGTTGAGTTTCAAACCGAATATTATGCTTTTGACTCTCTTTAATTCATTCGTTTGAATCGGTTAGGTCCCTTTGAAAAACTTTGATTAGTATTATACTATATACCAAAGTTAGTGCAACTATATAAAAGTTTGGAGCTTTTTGTTACTATATTTGTGGTTGATATAATATGTTTTTTTTTTGTTTGACAATTGAACACAAGAAATTAAAATGAATTTTAGAGAAAAAGATGGAGGGTCGAAAGTCTTTGAATGTTACACCAAAATAGTTTTAGGGTAAGATTGGTCTTGTGTGTCACTTTTGGTATGTCGTGTGTCATTTAATTATTCGAGTGACAAAACATTATATTATTAGAGAGACGTCTTTTATTAAGTAGCAAGCAAAATTTAGTGACAAAAAACATATTTGTGTCACCTATATATAGTCCGAGAAAAGTCACAAATGTATACATGACCGAAGACTATATAAGGAGTGACATAAATGAATGTGTGTCTCTAACATATACAACCAGCACAAACTTATGTTATTTAAGACCTGTATATACAGGTTCAATATACTTCAATCATTTACTTAAATTTGACAAGTAAGAAGTTTATTTGATGAAATTATTAAAAATTTAAATCATTTCATATACAATAGAAAAGTATTGTAATATTGTTCATCTAAAATTTAACTATTCAGTTGGTACATGTTAAATTTCATAGACCTATAAGGTGAGTATGGTATGTCGAAATATGTCTCAGTCATCCCCTCATTCTGTAAGTCTCCCTTCTTATTCTTGAATTCTGTTGAAGTAGAAGCTCATGCGTACACGAGCGTGAAAGAAAAATAAGTCTCACGCGTACATGAAGAATGAGATGGAGAATTTAAGTTAATTCCACATTGAAAAGAAGAGAAATAAAATGGGTGAATATAAAGGGTAAGGTCAAACCCAACTAACATCTTGAGCTTTTAGTTGTGGAGCCCAGCCCGATATGTACAGCCCAGTTTTATAAATTCTACACGTCTTATTTGTTTATGATTATATATTGCATCAATTCTTGATTTCTTCAATGTTTCTTCTATATTTGTGATATTCTATTCTACGTTATATAGTTTTATATAAATAGGTCTAAATTCAAAGACAGAGAAATATTGTACTTTTAAGTGGACATCTACAGGAAGTAAATAGTAAATTAGTATTTCCACATCACCATCTTATAAATTTATTAAGACAATTTTATTTTAATAACTGGCATAAAATATATATTCTAAGAAAAATGTCACATTAAAAGAATTATAATCGAGAATGTGGTGGACATTAAGCATCTTATCTCAAAATTTTCAGTATCTATATCTTAATTAGAAAAGAGTTTGCAAAGATTCTGTTAAGCTCATTTCCAACAAGTTATAAATATAGTAAACATGCATAAGAAATAAGTTCTATAGATGAAAAATATAATTAATGGGAACAATACAATCATGAAGACACCGAGTATAGTTATGTAAGGTTTCCATATATATAGAAGAAAAAAAAACCATAGCAATCTAAATATGTGGATGAAACATGTGCAAAGCCATTATTTATTCTTTCTCAGCAAATAATTGTATTAATGAGCTAGCAGTTAATTTTCAAGGCTTGAAAAAAAAGCTAGAAAAATTACAGTGAAGCAATGCATAGTTTTAGCCGAATGTTAATATAAAATTATGCATGAATTTCAAATGTTAATATAAAATTATGCATGAATTTCAGTCTATGAATCAAAATGGAGATTTGCAATTTGTTGGATAGAACCTGAACCTTAATTACGGAGGAGTATCTTTTGAAGAGGTCCAATGTGTAACATTGACTCAAACGTAGATTTCAACACGATTCAACCACAAAGCACTGAAGCAATGATGCATTACTTTAAATGAATGTTAATAAAACCAAAAATTCATTCAACTGCGACAAAACCAAAAAAGGCAAATTGGGATCGACCCATTTATAAGCAGGCTTTTTTGAATTGTTCTTGAGTTTAAATTTCTTGGCCGAGTCAAGTAATAGTAATAATATCGACAAACATTCGAAATTGAAACCAAATTAGTATAAGCTAGAGCCAATATATAGCCATGTTAATTATAAACCAATCGATATTGCCAACTTAATTAGAGTTGGAAGCTACGCGATTTACCATAGTGTTGTGCACGGTTTCATAAGTAAAAATTAAATAGATTTTAGAATTAAAGATTATTTAAAACAATTAAACATTATGAATAATAAGAAAATTAAAAGTTGTAAAGGTTGTTTTCAAATTTTATAAAGTAGAGATTTACACAGTCTGAAATTGACTTTTACTGCATGTGGCAGGAGGAGGAGGTACACAAGAGAAGAGTAGATACAAAACTTTATGGTAAGTGACAAATACAATAACACTTTTGCTGGTTAACTTCAAAAATGGCCAATACGTACATATATATATCAGCAAAATTTAATTTCTACGCATAAGACAAATAGCATGTCACGCAGAGCCAACTATTTCTGTAGTAAATTCCAACGCATCTGTTGCTCTCACTCGAGAAGTGGATTGTGTTTATAAAATGAAAAACCTAGTAATTAAATACTTATTGACCTAGTGCAGATGGAACTTCTAAATATGTCGGATGGAAAATTGCAAAAAATCTTCCTATAACTATAATTGTTTGTTTCCGCAAAACCTCTTCCCTCACTGTATTTTTGCAAAAACTCTCCCTTACTCATATTCAGATTTGCACGTTTAGGGGTGGGCATGGAGTCTAGAACCGGACCGAACCGGTCAAAAATCAGACCGGACTCCCCGGTTCTCCATTTTAAGAATCATAACCGAAACCGTTACCTGCAGTTCTTGATTCTCCGGTCTCGGTTTCGGTTCAGTTTGGATTCGGTCTTTGATTCCGTTGCCAAAGTGCCTACCCCTAAGCATGTTTCAATTAACACTTGAATGACACTTTCATTAATTTTTACGGATTTGCATAGATAGTACAAAAATAAACATGAGTAAGGGAGAGTTTTTACAAAAATACAATAAATGAAAAGTTTGTGCAAAAAAACATAATTATAGAAATTTTTTTTGCAATTTTCCCTTCGTACTAATATGCGCATAGACATGATAGCTTTGTATAATATATGAATAATGTTCAACACACACGAGATATCATATGTTAAAGTATGATTTGGATCAAGAATAAATTTACCTTGATTGATATTTGGAAATAATGTGCTAGCTACAGTACGACGAGGTTGTGATAAAATGGTAGGCTTGATGACAGATTTTTATTGTAGTATATAAATATTATTTATGTAATATAATTGACTTTTATTAGAGACAACACATTTACCCTAATGACATATTTATAAATTAATAAAAAATAGAGGGTAAAATTGTCATTTGATATGATTTTAACATCGCTGGGTAGATGAGACATAAGAAAAGTTAAGATACCCAAAAAATATATATAATTAAAATAGCAAATTGTAAATTGACTATAGTTATTTGCAGTAAACTTTCATTTTCTCAACAAAAAAAAAATTAACCTAATCTAAAAGCCTTCCAATTTCAATTGTTTTATAGTTTCATTCTTAAGTTGATAAGTCACAATCATTTGGATTGTTGATTTATTATTGTTATTTTTTAATTCGGATCGGGTATCAGATTAAAAAAATACTCGTATATGTCATGTATTTGAGCGTATAGGATACACATGTAAATGAGCGGATAAGAAGGGAGCGGGTCGGATACCCGAGTAAGTGAGCAAATACAAGTACCAGTATGGTAATATCACCCCAAATCCGACCCGTTGTTATTCATGTACTAAACTCGTCCACCGGTCATCCAATTCTTAAATTTATTTATATATGTCAAACGGTTAAAGACATTGACCAAATTTCTTGAAAACAACCATCACAAACCATATGCAGAATTGCCCATCCTGAAGAAGCCCAAAACCAAAACTTCAGACCCCTAAGGCCCAACAACAACATTAATAGATCTGAGTTTCAACAAATTATGTCACTCAAGCAAGGAATAAAATGGTACAAACAAGCAACTTAGACGAAACATTCTCTACCGTCGAATAAAAACTTGAGCTGTTCTATTAATAATAATATCAAATAAACTTGGTAGCTATATATATTGTTTAAAATTCCTAATCAAAATCGGGGCAATTAATCATAATCTAAACCGTAAATTATATATAAAAAACAAAATTAAAAATTGTATATTTAAATATACATCTACCATTTAATTTTTTAAAGAAAATTTCTATTAAAGAACCTTTCATACCAATGTGGATAAAGACATTATCCAAAAATATAATTTTGAAATAGGAAAGAAACTTATTATTTTAAGTTTTAACATTGAGTTGTTTTCAAGGGAACATCGCAGCAGTTTGAGTCTCGTACTATTGGTGGAGAGATCTGGGTTTTGAACCCCGTTGTGATCAAGATTGAAAATGGAGTTGAGAACCACTGCAACCCATCCATTCATCTTCCTAACATAGTTTAATTGTAACATGAACACTGGCATTGACTCATCATTTAGTCTCTTTCAATAAAAAAAATACATATAAACGCGTTAGAGACAACATAGCTGCTCTATAAACCATAAAATCATTGTGTTGTGAGATGTGATAGAATTTGTGTTCAAATTGCCTATAATTTGTATTCTTTCCCCTTTCACTTTCAAAAACAATTAACACGACACATCCATATTTTTTGGCTATAAATTAACTTCCATGATCATTTCCATTTCCACAGACAACTCTTCGGCTCTTCTCTCTCACAAAATGAGCAGCTCTAGTTCCATGATGTTTTTGATCCTCGTTGTAGTAACCCAATTTATTATTTACGGAAGTGCCACTGAGGGTCATGACCCTACACAAGGGTTCACATCTCTTCCCTTGGAGGAATCGAATTTTGAAGTTCAAAGACCCTATGACGTGCCCCAAAATGATCGATACAGCTACGTCGACGGAGTTCATAAAATGTGGGTCTACTCCACGGACAAGCCTCATTCCCCTAATAGTCACACACATCCTCGTACCGAACTTCGCATTCAAGTAAGTGCCTGTTTGATCCGATTTAGGTGTACACTAACAATTTTTTAGATGTATCATGCATGACACAAAAATAAATATTATACTGATAAAAACCCGACTTCACGTTAAAGTTCAAGTTAATAGGTGGATGTTCTTATTCAAGCTACTAAACGGATACACATCTAATTTCAGTGATTTTAGATGTATTGCTCTAACATAAATGGCAAATATGATGACATGACATGACATGCTTCGACCTATAATAAATGGAAAAAAATGTTTAATCTTGTTTGCGTTCAATCTTGAATTGAAGATCGGAAATTTTGTTTTATAGGGATATGATTATTCATCGGGTGTATGGCAATTCGAGGGATACGGGTACGTGCCTAGTGGAACATCTGGTGTGTGCGTGATGCAGGTGTTTGGAGCGAGCGAGCATGCCACCACCTTGATGATGAGGGTTTACGGTGGCAAGTTACAATACTACCAGGATGCGGTGGTGATTCCTCATGTCTATAATAAATGGTTCAGATTAAACGTGATTCACGACGTCGATGCCTCGAAATTGCAAGTCTACATCGACGGGGTTCTCAAGTTGGAAGAAGGCGGCCGTGGTGGAAGCTCTCATTTCTTCAAATGTGGAGTGTACTCTCAAGGTGATAGTTCTCATTACATGGAGTCCCGTTGGAAGAATATCAAAGTTCTTAAAAAAATGTAACTCATCATTATATTGTTGGTGATTTGTTCTGCACTTGTATTTATATTGTTAGTGTAATAAATTTAAACTTTAAATATTATTGTTGTCAGTCAATTTTCATGATTTATCATAGGAATAATTTCATATATCAAGATTATCATTTAAGTACAACTAATTTTTAGTGAGGTTTTTTTTTACTTTACTCATTTTAGTACAAAAATGACTAAAATGACCGGCTGACTTTCATACATTTCTAAAATGTCAAGTTTCACATAATCATGTGGCTGCTGGGATTCAAGCCCAGGTCTCCACGGCCACAACGTGGAATTCTCACCACTAAACTACAGTCACATTTGATAAGAAATTGGTTTTACATACAATTAAAACATAATGAATCAAACTACTCATATATATATAATTGAAGATTAAGAGTATATAGTGTTATAAGCTATTATTTTTTTTCTCAACAAGTAATTGCTAATACCGCACATAGTTCTAAAATTTGAAAATTTCCAGTCTGCTCGACTCCGTTCTAATTTTGGTAGCAAAGCCTGTCAATTTTAACATTTAACACATCATAGACCATATTACGCACTTAAATAAATTAGTAAGTATTTTCCATATTAACTCATAAACCAAAGACTTGAGCCTCTTTGCTATCACCAACCTCAGCAAGTACAACATACCATTGTCGAAAATGTATCATAAATACAAAGTTTACCTTAATTACAAAATCATCATTTGCTGGCACCTCAATTTGCTATTGATGTGATTCAATAAACCCTAATTTATATTCAGATAAACCCTACCAAAGGAGAAAAGTACAAAGTCAACAGAGAGAGTACGAAGAACCCGTAAATTCAATTCACATAAACCCTCAAAATCTTCACGACAATTAACCCAAAATTCATAAAATTGATAACCCTAAAATTTCTGCTGAAGCCTAAAATTGATGAGGGAGCTAATTTTACTGGACCTGAAGACGAGTCAACCTTGCCGGAGCTTAAGACGGAGACGCTTAACCAGAGCGGGATGAATATTCGGCAAAATCAGAGAGAAGAGACGAGTTGGATATAGTGGATGGTGGAGGCAAGTCGCAGACAGAGACAAAGCGGTGACAGAGCTGGAGGCGAGTCGGGTACGAAACGACGAGGCATGTCCGATACAAGAGAAGACCAGAGAGCGCGAGAGAATTGTGGCCAATTTCGTTGCAAGTGTTGGAGATATAACAAAATCACAATGTCTCTCCAGCTAGGTGGCATGTGATGGAATTAAATTCACGTGTCACCTAGCTGACGAGACATTGATAATGTCCCACCGGTTAAGAATTGGAAAGTTTTAGAATATTTCATCTTTTATATAAAAAATTACTATATTTAGACATTTTCATTTCATCTTCTATCATTAAATTTATTATATTAAATTTTTATAAAACAATTCATAAAAATTTTAGAATAATTCATAACGTTATGAATTGAAGGTTTAGAGTTAAAGTTTAAGGATAGGATTAGGTTTAGGGTTGAGGTTAGGGTTGAGGGGTTAGGATGAATGTTGAGTATATGGTTTTACAGTATTACTATATTATGTTTACGAATATGGTTAGGAATTATTACTCACAAATTTAATGTAGTAAATTTGCCAATAAAATAAATGAAATGACAATGTTTAAATATAGGGTTTAGGAGTTAAAGTTAAGGGATAGGGTTAGATTTAGGTAAAAGTTAAATTTAGGGTTTTACAATATTACTATATTAAAAGGAAAAAGTTACATTTGGAATGTACAATTTTGTAAATATCAATCAAAATCGTCTTCTTTTCTTCAATCTCTTGTTCATGTTCGTTTCCGGTCTCAGCTTCATTTTCTCTTGCTAACTAGGCAATATGACCGTTACCCGTCAACATGTGGCCATTGCTAGTCAACTCAAATGATCGTTGAGGATTACTTAGTCGGCAAGACATTGTTATGTGTCGTTGGTTAGGTGACACCTGTTGACCGTTGACCAAAATCCCGTTGACCGACGACTGCACCTACCCGGCACATTGCTACGTGTCGCCGGGTGTAACTTTACCTAACCGGAGAGACGGATGAATTCGCCGGCTATGATTCACCTAGCTAGCTGGGGACACCAGTGTGTCGTCAGGTAGGTGGATCATAGCCTGCGACACTCAAAGTGAGTGCATCGGCTTGGAGTGAATTTGTAAGTAGTGTCTAATCAGTATTAGAAAAAATACATGGAATTCTAATATGTACATTACTTGATGAAAATTGGCTTGGTTCTGACTAAAATAAAACAATAATGATCAATGACAAATAAGAATATAAATGCGTAACGTGAAGTTTGGGTTGGAAATGAGTATTTTTTTAATTGACTTGGGAGCTATGGCATGGTAGACAAGTGACTGTCCTTGTTAACAAATTAGGTGCTTAGGTCCTTATTTTCCAAAGCATCGCACGCGTTGTATTTAGAAATTACAACAAAGTATGATTGTGTTGAATTAAGACGAAATGATCAAGTCAAGTCTAATGAAATTTAAGGTCACAAGGCTAGTGGGATTTGAGAAGTTTCAACAGCTATGCAGGACTCTCAAGATGGTATTTTGGTCACTTTACACTGAAAATTAACGGTGTTAACTTAAAAGTAAATAAAAGAAGAAATGTCACTTACCTCATGAATATAGTTCATTCTCACTTAACTCACCTTAACTAAAAACACGTTTTATACGCCTTCTAACTGGAGTAGTTTCCCCCTCCTTGGTGGAGGATCTGACCATCATATCAGTTCATGACCGGATAAGGAAGGAAGGTTGGTCAATTGTCATACATACCGGAGACTGATATTGAAGTGGTCGTCCGATCAATATTGAGTCCTGACCCTATGTGTGGTTTACTAAGATCGTTTGTTTCGGACTGTAAACACAACTTGTCTTAAGTTCCTTATGTCTTGCTCACTATTGTTAGGCGTTCTGCTAATGAAGCCACTTGTTGTCTTGCTAGGGCCGCTCTGTCTGAGAACTGGAGATTGAGGAGAGGATGTGTCCCTCCCAGATTCCAAGATGTTATTGTTTCGGATCTTACTTTACTTAGCAGTGGTTTTCAAAAAAAACTCTTCATTTAGTTTCTTTTGAGTAAAAATAATTAACTCATTAGAGACAACATGGCTGCCCATTTTTTTCTTTCTTTTTTTGAAATAAACGAACTTTATTAAACAATATGAGAAACATCAGTCAAAAACTGCTCCCGGATCTCGGTTTTGACAGAACTCGAGTTACCCTCCCAATCGGCATGAATAAACGCCTCCTATGTCAAAGCATGCGCGCGCTACTCTATTGGCCGACCTATTACAGAAGTTTATACTCTCACAACGATAGCGAAATGTGATAGAAAGGTTATTTAAATTGCTTATAATTTGCATTCTTTCTCCTTTCACTTTCAAAACAGTCAACAAAAATACCTTCACCACATATCCATATATTTTTTTTGGCTATAAATTAACTTCCGTCATTTCCATTTCTACGAACAACTCTACGGCTCTTTTCTCTCTCAATAGATCAGAAAATGAGCAGCTCTAGTTCCATGATGTTTTGGATCCTCGTTGTAGCAACGCAACTCGTTATTTACGGAAGTGCCACTGAGGGTCATGACCCTACACAAGGGTTTACATCTCTTCCCTTGAAGGGATCGAATTTTGAAGTTCAAAGACCCTATGACGTGCCCCAAAATGACCGATACAGCTAC
>JAYMTP010001495.1:0-23784 GCA_036897365.1 Geranium brycei | reverse complement strand
TCAATATTGATTGATTTGGTTCTGCCATTGATGAACCTTCCTCACCTTGACTATATTTCATGGAGTAATTAAATTGCGAGCATATGTAACTGCCGTAAAAAAAATACCTCCATACGTTACTGATTTACGTATTCGATCTGCAAAAATAATGCCCAAATTATATATTGACATCAGTACCAAGTTCATGAGCCAAGAAGGTACATTTTTTTATTATACCAATGGTCTATATTCATATGCGTGCCCTCTAAATAAATTCTATGCGTATAGTTCCATGTTTTATTGGATAGCATATTTGTGTCATCCTATGCAATGATGAAATAATCACATATTAGTATTGCATGTTCATATGTCGTTGCTGTAGATCAATTCAATGCATACTATTTATATGTTTCATTGAGTAGTATAATTGTTTCATCCTGTGTGATGATGAAACAATTATGTCATTTCGTATTGCAGATGACAGAGACGGTGCAGCTGGTAACAACCATGTTTTATTTTCGATCACACTCTTTTAACTGTTTCATCATGCATATGTTTCAACTAAATGCCATCTAGAAATCAGCATTTGGGTGTGTGAAATCTTTCATCATCCGTAATATGAATTTTATTTCATTAGATTTCGAATCATTTACGTAATTGCGAATCGCATGAACTCATAACTCATCGATATTATTTTCTGAATTGTACTGTGAAATGAATAATATTGAACATTTGCATAGGTAGTTTATGGTTGTGAATTTGTTTCATGATGCAAGTTACTGTATAGTATGATGTAAGATTATTTCATTATACATCGAGTGGTTCGACCGATACTGAGACAGAGCCAGAGCCAAAAACAGACTTAGAAGACCTAGACGACTCCAACATGTAAGACCAATACCCACATGGTCTGTGGCCACCAAAGACCGCTTCGGAAAGCTCTGAAGACGAAGTAAAAGGATCCAGCAAAAAAGAAGAATCAGAAGATGAAGACAGGAGAGACGACAATTCTTGTGATGGTGGATGTGGAGGAGATTGTAAGGTTGCTGATGGAGATACAACTTCTAATGGGTACATGGGCGACCTAGAGAATTAGAATATGGTAGGGTTTATTTTTTTTAATTTTATTCAATCTCATGTCCAGCAGCAGCACTATCTTTAAAGAAATTTTGTGTGAATTTAGTATATGTCATTTTAATATATCTTGTCTGTTTGATGATGTGTGTGTGAATGGAACAAAATCCTCCAATTTGAAAAAGTGTCATCAACAAATACTAGAACATTCTGGTACTAATGAAATAATTAAAATGTTTCATTATAAAGTTAATGACACATTCCAACATAAAGATATTGGTATAGATGAAACAATTGAAATGTGTTATCGATATTTCGCATGAAAACTTTGGTAATGTACAATGAAATAACCTTGATGAAAGATAGGAAATATGTCATCAATGTGTTTCATGAAAAAACGAAAATGTGTCATATACATTCAACACAAATTTGTCAAGTACAAATAATAATTTTATGATATAAACAGAATGTGTCATTGCATAACATGTTATCATGCTGCACTATGTACAAACACCTACTTGATCACCATCCAATGAAACAAAACCATGGTATGAAGCAAAGTTAATACCCGAATGAGACGAACTCTTGAACATTAGAAAAATCAAATTATGAATAAAATGCATAACAAACGGATACAATTCACATATAATAAATTAAAACATAGTTATGACACATAAATGTTGGTTAATTAGTTTGAAATCACTTATTAATTGATTGATTTGCATAAATCACGTATTGATTACTTTGGAATTAGTTTAGCGGAAATCACGTATTAATTGATTTTTCATAAATCAAAATACTTCCCGTAGTGACGAAACTGCCCCACTCAATGCAAATTGACCTTTTTAGAATGATTTTTAGCACTAATTACGCTGACTTGCCATTCTTAATTGTGCACGAATCTTGGCCATTTAATATGTAATCTAATAGTCATAAATCGTTCTAAGATTTACAGCAAATTGATGAGTTTGCAGTCGATTGGATGCCAAAAGTATAGTACCCAATAATACTCACTCTTCATCATTGCAATGGTAATTAATATCACAGAATTGTGATTCAACTAACAACATAATAAATGGAAAAAATATTTTTTAACTCCATACAAGTTAAATTGCCAAATTAACTTTATCTAATTTCATATTGTTTGCTTCAAGATAACAATGAATACCTTCAAAACAAGCATACTTTGCCATTTTCTTTCTACCATATCAACTACTTCACTTTAATTGTTTGAATAAATGTGCAATTTAATTCGATTCAGCAAAAGCTGTAATTATCATTTTGAACTTAAAACTTTATCTATGTTTATGTTAAAATATAATGTTAATTTAACAAATATATATTTTAAAACCGATAAAAAGGGACATTTTTTTAATAAAAATATTTCAAATTCAACGAAAATCAAATACTCGCAATTCCAAAGATCATGGATGAGATCGCATAACTCTCCTCAATCATGCACTAATGCCTCCTATTAGAGGCTAAAAATCATCAAAATATAATGGAATGAAACAACATATATTTGATGCCTATAATCAAACCAATTGCTTTTATATTTTATTTTAATTAGTACATCAAGCCATATTCCACAATGTAATCATGAACATTAATTGTATTTGGATTAATTATAGGTATAGACCGGTGTGTGATTTGAATTAACTAGATCTAAAATATAGTAATAAGATCACAAAAGAGGGGACATGCATGTGAGTAGACGCTGTCTCGCCATATTTAAACACTCTTAGTCTCAATTCCCTCAAAGTAGTTGCCCATCAAAACTCTAGAAATGCGGCGACAATTACAAGCACAGAGTTGTGACAATCTCGGTATGCCCTACCTTCGGCATCTACTCCTCCTCCGCCGAGAAGCCACCGCCTGGCCAACAAGAGGACGCCGATTTCGAGTCGCATAGGCGGTGTGGGAAGAGCAATTCCACCGGAACGCCTGCGAGTTCGCGACGGTCGAGGTGGTGGCGCTTCCGTGATTTGCTCAAGAGAAGCAACATCCATGGCGGAAAGGCAAGTACGTGCATACCCCACTTGCACGTGCGTCGAATAGATGAAATTGTACTGGACGACAAAACCAGAGCCAAAGGGAAGGAGGAGGGGAGACTAAAACGACGTCCAAACACTTTCTTATTTCTCTAATTTGCACGGAAATAAATGACTCGCGGGTTGCACAAATCCATCCCGCCACCCAGCCCATGCTATAATTTTTGTCCCCGTTCCCGGCCCGGGTCACTCCGGGTTGTGTCTCTGAGCGGGCATGTTAGGTCGGGTCACCCAGGTTCGGTGCTCACCCCTATCGTAGTGAATTGAAAAACCCGCATAATACACGACAGTGAACTGGAATTACCCTTTAATCATTTAATCTGATTAATCTCTAATTACTCTCCAACCGACTAGCATGTAGTGTTTTTTTACAATACTACTTTGTGGTGATCATTATGAACGTAACGAATGAATCATGAAACTCATCAAAATTTTTGCTGTGAATATGTTAAGCAATAAAGCTTTTCAATACCTAAGTTAATAACCATACAACTAAAAATTTCATCGACAATATGCCTTAAACCAGAAATTAATATATCCAATATGCATACGATTAGTTTAAAAAGTTAAAAATTGAACAAATACTGACATTGGATTTGAAAAATCGACTGTGATCCAACTATGAATGTTAGAGTCTCACATTTGAAAGATGTGAATCTATTCAATAACTTATTAACAATCTGAGCCTCCACCTATCAACTTAAGCTTTTAGATGGGTTGGAGTTCTGATATGGTATCAGAGCTTGTTTCTATCTTTGACGTGCATATGCCATTGGGCCTAAAAGCCAATGGATCATGCGTCCGCTCTATATCTGCCCCCCGCTCGTCTGTTTCCACGTGCGCATTTCGAACCAGTTTGCACGTGAGTGGGAGTATTAGAGTCTCATATCTGAAAGATGTGAATCTATTCACCAGCTTATATAACAATCTATCAACTTAAACTTTTAGGTGGGTTGAGCTTCTGATAATGATGATGGTGACTGTGATCTTTGTACTTGTATGAACTCCAACTCCAAAAATTTCTTCACGAGTAGGCAATTCCTCGCATGGCTCTGATCTCCCCTAGGATTTACCTAACAACAATCCCACCAAAATAAAATATGAACTACAATCTTGAAAAATAGTAGAAATTCTTGACAACGAAAGTGTAATACGTCGCCAGAATTGGGGCGTTGACCATGAAGTATATTGAATTGACCATAATGCCCTTCAATGTGAGTAAGAAGACTAAACAATAAAGCAACTTAGCAATTATTATCAATAGATAAGGTTGTGGAACTCAAAATTGACAAAAAGAGAGATCTACCAAACTTTGGGAGATTGCAGCAAAACGCGTTTTGTAATAAATAATTAAATAAATATAAATATACTCATATTTATTAAAGACAAAATAAATAATATTTAATTAATTTTATTAGTGCGTAATTGTTTATAACTAATTATAATTTCATATTCTAACGTATCCGACTTGGATGACCAGGGACCAAACAGCCTCACGTGCACCCATATGGCCCGTCACCACTCTCCATGTCTCGTAGGCTATGTTACACTGCTTCTCGTGCCGGTATACAAGAAAGTCAACAATCAGTTGAACTAGTTCCCTCATCCAATGGTTACACGCCACGTGCACCCGCTGGGATAGGCCGAATCCGTAGGCTCACAAAGCAATGCCCGCTTTTAGAAGATTTTTTCCGTTGACAACAGATATACACGTGGCAGTACACGGTTACGTGGCAGCGGAAAAGTTTACGATATTTCCGCTGAGGTGGGCCCCACGGTTTCTGGAGTCTTGCCTCCACTCTGTGGCTTCTCTTGCTTCTCTTCTACTCGCAAACACAGTGAAAATCAAATCAACTCTTCTTCGTTCTCGAAGCTCCACTTTCTCGATTCCTCTCCAAAAATGTCTTCTCTGCGGCTCTGTTGCTCCAGAATCTCCGCTCAATCGCCGTTCCTCGGCAACTTCTACACGCCGTCGCTTTCCCGGCGCGCCACCGCCGATGGATCTAGGGTTTTCTGCGCCGGGAAGATCCGTCTCCGCGGCGGGATCGTTAGGGTTTTCGCAATGTCGAGCGGTTCCTCTTCGCTGAAGATGAATCTGAACGAGTACATGGTCACTCTCGAGAGGCCGCTGGGGATCAGGTTCGCGCTCTCTGCGGATGGGAAGATCTTCGTTCACTCTCTCAAGAAAGGGGTATTCACTTTCCGTCAATGTGCTGTGGATGTGGTTTTGTTGGTGTTCAAGTCGTTGATTGCTGAAAATGGCGTGCTTAATTTGCAGGGTAATGGGGAGAGGTCGAGGATAATAATGGTGGGCGATACTCTGAAGAAGGCCACTGATTCTTCTGCTGGTCAGCTTGTGGAGGTGAAGGACTTCAGTGATACGCTGTATGTGCAATTTCATTATTTGTTGATTGGCATATATGTTTAGATCATGTGATGAGTTTCAGTAATGATTTGATTGCAAATAGGCTCCCGTGATTGAATTTGGATGATTTCGATACAGACCGTGATATCGAGTTATACCTATAATTAACTGATTGGTGTGGTTGAGAGTTACAAGCTACATTACTATGGGTTTTGTTGACTATCGTGTTTTGTGTTGTAGATTGGCCTCTGTTTTTTCTGTATTTTCTTCCAATAGTTCATTTTTGGTCCATGCCCTTCATTTTTGTTTCCTTGTGTTGTAGATTGGTGTAATTCTTCAGTATTATAAAGTTGTGGCAATGCATACACTCTATGTTCCAAGTCAACTGTAGAATTCTAGCCAGTTTATCTTTCTAGTGTTGATGATATTTTGGTGTGCCATTTTTTATCATTTTTATTTTTCCAGTTTTTGTTTTGGTTAGGAAGATAATGGCGGAGAAAACAGGATCTATAAGTTTTATCCTTGAAAGACCTTTCTCTCCTTTCCCAATTCAAGATCTCCATCTATCCAGTGATCTTGATGTGTTGTTCAATAGAGGCCGAGTTCCTGTTGTTACTTGGAACAAAAATCTACTGGCATCTAATTTGGAAACAGCTACCGAGGGAAGTGGAAATGGTGGCTTTGCCATGTTTTCCTCCAAGTTTCTGAAACCTCATGGGTTGAATGTTCTAGTTAATCAAAGTGGTCAGGTTCAACAACAATCGCGCAAGAATGGTCTTGCTTCATCCACCAACCATCTCGTCTGTATTTTTTCTGAGGAAGAGTCTGGAGATGGAGACTGGGGACATGGGAGCTTCCCTCTTGAAGAATATATTAAGGCCCTAGATCGATCCAAGGGAGAGTTGTATTATAATCACTCCCTTGGGATGCGCTATAGTAAGGTGTGGAGTTTACGTTTCCTCTTTATGTTTGTACTGCTAGGCACTGGATACTGTACTCTTCAATCAATTTATTTTTGAATATGCCTTGCATGTTAAGAAGCATTCTGTTTGTACATTGACTTTTTTTACTGCTGATCTTTTTAGATTACAGAGCAGATATATGTTGGATCATGCATACAAACTGAAGCTGATGTGGAGACTCTAGCAAATGTTGCAGTGAGTGCTGCTATACCTTCCATTGAAGTGTATTAAAATGTTTTTGATAATTGATGCTGACCTTTTGCATTGTGATGTTCCCTATTATCCATTTGAATAAGCACGTATGGATGCTCGCTGAAACAACAAATATTTTCCAAAGAAAAACTGTGACGATCAGTTTATTATTATAATTGACCCGCAGTTTCGTAGTCCTCGCTGCAAGTACAATTGTTATTCTGCATTTTGTTTCTCATAACTGACAACTTTCAGCTTTCATTAGGGAGTCACTGCTGTAATCAACTTCCAGAGCGGAACTGAAGCTGCAAACTGGGGAATCGATATCAACTCAATCAATGAGTCGTGCCAACGATCTAACATCCTCATGATCAACTATCCTATTAGGTAAAAAGAGATATCTCATGATGTATATCATATATATCTTTTATCAGCACATGTCGTAGTTAAAATGGCAAACATGTGTTGTCAACTTTGATTTTTTGCAAAATATTTGTATTTTTTTAAAAAAATGATGAAATTGCCTATGAAATTAAGAATTGAGATTTTTATAAAAGATTTTAAATCAATATTTTTTTCTAAAAAATTAAATTACAAAATTTGATTAGAAGATAAAAATAGAAAAACTTTAAAATCTATATTCATTTTAAAGGTTTTTTTAAAAATTAATCCTTAATGTTAGGGGTATTCACATCATTTTCAAAAGTACATACATTTTGCCAAAAATACAAAATTCAGAGTTCCAATCAGGGTGTACCATTTTGTCATTAACAAAGTATACAACACTCTCTTGCAAATGTGTCATAGTATAGGACCTCTTTTTGCCATTTTCCCTATATTATATGTTTATGGATAAACATTTTTGATAGTGATTATATCGATTCCGTTCCTTGCGTTTTCTGGTATAATATATCAGGTCATGCCGTGTGAGTGAACTTATACTTTGATTGGGTGTTGGCAATATGGTTTGAATTGATGAAATATGTCAAGTTTGTCCTGTTGCTTGGATCTATGGATTCAATTTCTAACAATGTGCATTTTATAATTTACAGTCAAGGGAATTATAAATGTAAATGAACTGGCAAGTTACACATGGTAGTATGCAAAACGTGTAAAAGCTAAAGCATTAGCCAGTCACAACGCATACTTATGACTAGAATTTCTTTTGCAGGGATGCAGATTCTTTTGATATGAGAAAGAAATTACCATTTTGTGTGGGGCTCCTGTTACGCTTATTGAAAAAGAACTATCGTGTTTATGTTGCTTGTACAACTGGATTCAACCGATCGCCGGCTTGTGTAGTTGCCTACCTGCACTGGATGACTGATACTTCCCTTCACGCAGCTTATAACTTTGTCACTGGATTGCACTCATGCAGACCTGACAGGTTCTTTTACCCTTCTATTATGGTGTTAACCATACAAACCTTAAGTACAAAAGACTGAGAGCATTTCATTTTTTAGTTTCTGGCTGCAATAATATTCTGTGTAGTATTCTTTCTCTGAGCATCATCTGATATAAAGCATGACAAACCAATTGGAACTTGGAATGTTTAGCTCTGTCCTTTCTTTTTGCATGTCCATTTATTTATTTGTCATTGAATCATTTGAGTAGATATTAAAACAATTAATTAGGACACTGCCTGGAATCTTCTAGCCTTTCTTTCTTTTACCACCCACATTACCAACAGAAGCGCAAGGGTTAATGGATCTGGAGAATCTAAAATTGGAACCGGAACTGAAAATGTGAAAAATTCAGTTGGGCTTATGGTTGAATAAGTTGGTATCCAATTTTTAATCCCACTGCTGGTTTTAGATCGTTAACCACCCTCCTTAAAATTGTTATTTATTGGGAAGCTGTATGCAGACCAGCAATTGCTTGGGCAACATGGGATCTCATAGCTATGGTGGAAAGGGGCACACATGATGGACCAGCTACACATGCGGTGACTTTTGTGTGGTATGGTCAGGAGGTAATTGATGATTTCATCCATAATGCTACCTTTTGTTTGTTTGTATATCATATCTTAAAAAATGGAATGAATATTGCCAATTAGTCTTTTGTGTTGTTCAATTGGGCTAGGACCAATTCTGTATGGAGGAATCTGAAGCATCTAGAGTTCAGAATTGTTTGCTAAATTTTATCAACTATATAAACCTTCAACGATATTCGATTTTATTCCACTTTATTTGTATTATAGGGTGAGGAGGTTTTGTTGGTTGGAGATTTTACTGGAAACTGGAAAGAACCAATTAGAGCAGTACACAAGGGTGGATCAAGATACGAAGTTGACGTTAGACTTACCCAAGGGAAGTAAGTATTGCACATCCTGTTTCTGATCAATTGATTTTGGATCCATGCTTTCTATTAATCCGCCGTTGTGAAATGTGATTTCGTGGTTTGGAAGTTTCAAGCCTCATCTTCATTTAGAATTTTGTTATGGTATTTTGTTTAGTAAAGTCATACACAATCATTATCCCTTCACTGGAACAGTGAAGGGATAGGCATAACCTCGATTCTGGACAACATAATTTAACAAATTTTCTTTCTATAATATGTATCTTTTCGTTTCTCTGTTCAGGTACTACTATAAGTATATTACAAATGGTCAATGGCGCCACTCCAATGCTTCTCCTACAGAAAGGGATGAAAGTGGCAATGTTAACAATGTAATCGAGATCGGTGATACTGCCAGTGTTAGGCCTCACATTCAGCAACAAAAGAAGGTTAGATAATTTTTTCGTGGGTTCCCTTTTAAGTATAAATATATGCAATCTTGTGCCGTTTCTTCAACTTATATTTGCTACAACACACACTATATTAGTATAATGAATTTTTGACTGGTGAAGTCTAAGGTTTACTAGTTTATTTTTGTTGCATTGCGGTCCATTCTCCTCAGTCTAGCAACCCATTCCTCCCTCAATACTCTGTTTTTCTCACTTCATGATTATCATCTGAGGACTATATATTGTAATATTTTAGGATGCTAATGTTCCGAAAGTAATTGAGAGGCCATTGACTGAAAATGAGCGATTCATGCTTGCAAAAGCAGCTCGCTGTATTGCCTTCTCTATCTGTCCAATCAGACTATCTCCCAAGTAAGGTACAATACTCAACACTATCCCCAAATGGCTATTATGCTTTTGTTACAAATATTCATTGACATATTGGAGACATTAGATCAAAGATTGAGGTTGTTTCTCTAGTACTCTCAATCCTTCATATGCACGCACATAGAAATTAGAGAGATTCATATATGTAAATTGTAAACATGATATAACTATTGAGAGGTTCTTCACTTCTGTAGACAAGCATGTATAATAATAATAATACAAGATAAACCCTTGCATCACATCAATATTATCATATATGTTTGTATGTTTCCTCTCAGTCTGATTATAAGTAGGCAATTAAGAGCTGTACATATCATAGTATGCCATATCCACATTGATTTATTCATTGGTATCATTGTTTTTCTCCAACTATAAGGATAAAAATCAACAAATAAAGGCTCCAAAAAAGCTACAACTACACTAGTATAAATTTGTTGTCAATGACAAGATTTAAACCCCTAATGAAGGGGAAACCATACTTTTCACAGTAAATTAAAGAATTATTTTTGTTATTTTACACAGTATTTATAATTATTAGAATTCAAGGGTGGCATGTGCAAATTCCAACAACAATTCCCAAATTCTCAGGCCAAGGGGGGCGGCTGCCCCTCCTGCCCTTGAACCCGCCCTTGAGACCAAATTGCCATATTTGTAGTTGCATACGGTGATCTGCAACCTCCATCGGACTTGAAAGTTACTGAATCTCCAAAAATATGGGGATTCAGCAATTGAACCCCCATTGGAGTTGCACTTAATAATTGAACGTCAAAAAGACTAGTGAATTACAATGGTAAAAAGAATTAAGTAATTAACGAGTTGTTTGAAATTGACCGTTAAAGTATGATTCGAACTTGTTAAGATAGAACTTGAATCAAATTTATACTTACTGTTAAACAAATTAAACTCCAATTTCAAACTTTCAAGATTTGACAAACTTGTAGGGTGATGTTCGATATTTATTTAAGGGGAAATTGTATAAACTAATGGTTAAAATTAAGTATATATTTTTTTCAAGTTCTGATAGTCATTCTTATTGTTTTTTATATCCCAGCCTTCAATTACCTTACATCCGCAAATTCTCTCAAATTAGATGAAAAGGTCCACTTAGTAAGTCAAATGACAAACTACGGTGAATATAGACTAGTTGAAAAAAAATCAAAATACATGTAGTAGATAACAAAAACAACCAAAATATATACGGTTTATGACAAAATATGTTTTGTGAAGTTGAACCAAATATTATTGTGATATTATATGAAACAAAACATGTATCACATAAACTATGTGTTTAAAATAGATATGTTAGTGTGAAATTGTTGCACATAATGAAGAGTTTAAAACATGTATTGATGATATTGTATACAATTTATCTCTATATTTAAAATAAAAACCAAAAAAAGTGAAGTCAAATCAAAATCAATCCTTATATTCACGGAACTTAATAGATATATTAAAAACCTCAGACTTAGCACGAAGGGGAAAAATCCAAAGAATGTAAGAAATCGTCCGAGAATAGCATGTAATAACAATAGCCGCTAAACTAGGAACAAGATTATTTCAAATAAGCATGTAGTGTGAGAGGACGAATGAGTGAATGGGAGACGTGAATGTTTTTCTAATTGACATGCATTGACAAAAAGAGTCAAAAGTGGCATTTGGACAATTAATAAAACTCACAATGGTGACCGAGATGGAGATGACAAGTAGTGGAAGTATACAACATAGAGAGAAGTAGGAGGGGGAGAAGGATGGGTTGGAGGAGATATAAGTTATAGAACTCCGATATTATTGCAACGAAGGATGGGGGATACGGACTTTAAATCTTTCAGAGTAAAGTCATATGTATCAAACTCAACAAAACATGAATTATCACGAGTAAATTTTCTAACAGACACAAGATTTTTAAAATACGAGGACTAACCAAATCATCGCGCAAGGAAAGAGAATTTTGAGAAGTTGGAATATGAGACTAGCCAAAAGAAGAGACGTGGAAAGAAGCATCATTCCCAACTATGATTGAACTTCAAAAATATGAGGTTACTAGCCCAGTGGTAAGATGTGCATCCCGTGTGTGAAGACATGGGTTATATTCCTACTTATAAAACGACGTCATTGTTTTAAGGGTAAATCTCACAAATGTACAGTTAGGTTTATACATTTTGCAGGCAGGTACATCTAAGTTAAAAACTTTTTTTAAGGTCAGTTAGGATTGGTTTTATGTCAAATTAGACAAAATAGTTAAGTTTCAATTAGTTTTTAAAGACAAAAATGGCCTTCATTATTATTCAAATTTTCAAAAGCATGTCCCTCACTATTTTGGTCCTTATTCTGGGAACCTGAAGCATCCTCTCGCCGGTCGCCTCCTCACCAACGCCGCCAGCCACGTCCACGTCTCCTGCAACGACGTTGACGCCAGATTCGTCCACGCCACCGTCGGAAAGATGAATATTGTTTTGTTCACCACGTCTACTTGTGAATATTGTTTTGTTCCAATTTCAGTTTAGTCTTTCGAACTTGTACATGGAAATGTTGGGTTTGAGTGTTAATTTCCTATGTGAAGAGTTGTGCTGACATTGGAAACCAAAAGAAGCATTCACACTTTTTAATTTTATGTAATCTGAGTATCAAATGAACTTTGATTTCTTTAATGTTATTATTTAGTACTAAATCTTTATCTCCTCATGTAGCAGAATGCCCCAAGGCTTATGCAAATACGATTACTATAATTAGTTTTTGTATTAAAATAATAAAAATTAATCTTTATCAAAAATTATTGGAGTCCATTAGAGCTACTGCAAAATCTTAGAGACGAGAGTTAAGAGCTCCCAATGTCTAGATTTTCCCATTACTTATTGTTTGTCTCCCAAGAAAATTTAAGCTTTAGACATTTTGATTTCCGAGCCTAAAGTTGGGTGTTTCAGGCGGTGGCGTGGATGAATCCGGCACCGGCGTCGTTGTACGAGACGTGGATGTGGCCGGTGGCATCAGTGCGGAGGCGGCCGGCGATGGGATGCTTCAAGTCTCCAAGAACAAAAACCAAAATAGTGAGGGGCATGCTTTTGAAAATTTGAATAATAATAAAGAGTATTTTTGTCATTTTACCTTAAAAGCTAACTTAAACTTAACCATTTTGGCTAACTTGACAGAAAACCAATCCTAACTGACCTTAAAAAAAATTTTAACTTAGCTGTACATGCCTGCAAAACGTGTAAACATAACTGTATCTTTGTGAGATTTACATTTGTTTTAATTATCAACGTGTTCATATCTATATTATGGTCAAATATGTAACAAACATAAAATGCACAAAATTTAGATTTACATGTTCTACTCTCCAACTGAATCTATGGTTTCCCTACTAATTTTTCTCAATTTGGTGTTCCAGATTGAGTTTTTTCTTTCATTGAGAAGGTTGTCAAGATTTAAAGAGTGCAGTTGCTGATGGAATTGATAGCAAATGTTTATTATGCTTAGATGTTCATACTAGGTGGAACTTCACATATCTTATGCTTAGGGAAGCTTGCAAGCTAGAGATAGTAGGGTTGGGCACGGGCACGGTTCTCGAACCAGACCGAACCGAAACATTCAGTTCTCTATTTTATAGATCCAAAACCGGACCCAATACGTGAGAAACGGCCCGGTTCTCTAATTCAGTTCCCGGTTCTGCCCAATTAGACCCGAGTAGATAATTAGTTAAGAGATTGAGTCCGGTTCTCCAGTCTAATTTCCTGGTTCTACCAAATTAGACTCAAATTAATGTGATATTTATACATTTTTTGATTTGTGGGAAAAATTATATACAATGAAACCAATTTTTAGGTAAAAATTTTTATTTGAAAATAAAAAATTACTAATTACAGCCTCTTGAACTGGTTCACCAGCGGTTCTTAACTCTTAGAATCGGAACTGAACCAAAATAATTCGGTTCTCAACTTTCAGACCCAAATCCGATCCAATACCCACAGTTCTCGATTTTTCAGTTCCAGTTTGGTTTGAATCTCGGATTTGGTTTTGGATAAAATGTGCCCACCCCTAAGAGCAAGCCTTTGATATATATGATAAAGAAGACCCGTTTCTTAGGATTGAATTACAAACAAAGGTGAAAATGGGTGAATCTGAACCAGCTGGAATGTTATGTGATGATGATTGGGGAAATGTCAAAAAAATTATCATATTTTTGGAGTATTTTTTTTTCATTATCTGGGTCCTCATACATTATATCGAACTTGTTTTGGGATGCAATAAGTGACACCTTAACTGTTATTGAGAAGGGACACATGGATTTTGACTTTGAAATGGTTGACATGTCTAACAAAATGAAAGACAAGTTCGACAAGTATTGGGGAGATATTGAGAAATTAAATTTGCTTGCGTTTCTTGCCCCTATTTTTTATTCTAGACACAAGTTGGACTATATTATGTTTGGTGTTGATTGAACGTATTCTGCTCAAAAATCTGCTCAATTGTTTTCATATATTCAAAACATTTTGAATGATCTATTTGCTGAATTTGTTGTAATGTACGATGTTAGTGGTGAATCAGTTTCTGAATCAGAAGCTCACAAGCTCATGTGAATTCAGTTTCTAAAACTGATAACTTAAAATATTTGAGAGAAGATTTGGAAAGTGATGAAGCAGCATCTTTAGTGTTCTAAGTTGGTGGAAGTTAAATTTTCAAAGGTACCCAACTGTCTTTAAAATGGTTAGAGATATTTTAGGAATTCCTATATCCACCGTCTCATATGAATCAGCCTTTAGTACCGGTAGCAGAATTCTAAATGATTTTAAGAGTCGTTTAACGCCTAGAATTTGTTCAAGCCTTGATTTGTACGCAAAATTGGATAAAAAAATCGACCATGCCTATGACTTTGAAAGAAGACCTGAATGACTTAGAGAAGCTTGAAAGGTACAATTGCATTCATTTTCATATCTATAACTCAATTATAACTTATGATATTATAATATAGGATGTTACAATTATGTTTTTGTATATAAATTTGCAAACTTGTCTGCTCGTTGAAGCTGTTAAAGACATGTTGTGGAGTGTGGATTGTTGTTGTTGCTGTGCAGCTACTGTTTTGGAGTGTTGCTGTCTTGGAGTTGTTGTCACGATGCTTTGATGTTGTTTAAGGAATGAACAATGAAGTGTTGCTGCTATTTTGAAGAACGAATCTATTTGGTTTTCTATTTTGCTATCCAGTCATAGAATTGAAATCTATGTATTTTGTTAATGGGCTTGGACCCAACATAAAATTAAGTTATCTTTTTTCAAGTTTTACATTGTTTTGAAATTTTGGGCAGGTCATCACCCAATCCAACCGCAAACGTGCGGGTTTGAGTATATCATAGTCGCTTCAATTTAGGCGGTTAACGGGCCAACCAAAGCCCAAATAGCATCTTTATGGTTTTTTGATAAGAAAAGAAAACCATAAATATATTTTCATTTGGGTGGTTAGTCCACCCATGAACACCCCTGCCTCCTCGTCTCTAGTTCTATTCCAAGCCAAACAAGCATTATATTAACAATAACCAGCAAAACCAAAAATAAAATTAAAAATTAAAGGGTTTTCTCCAAAGTGACTAAAGGAGTAAAATTTTCAAAACCATCAAATCATAATCCCACATTTACTCAGAAACCAAATTGAGCATCAAATAAAAGAGAAAATATACGGCTAAATTGAACCAAACCTAAGCGATTTTGTCGGACTCGTCGTTCAGGGAAGTGGAACCAGACGAAATTTGGGAGGAAGAGACTGGAACTGGAAGAGAGGAGAGAGGCTCGCGGGTCGGATCATGAGGCCATCGTGTGAGTGCAGAGAAGGAAACTGGCAAAATTGGTAGGATTTGAGAGGAGAAAGAGAGGGGATTGTGATAAGGTTGGGGCTTGCTAGAGAAAGTGACCCGCAAGGAAGTGCGGCGAGAAGGAAGAGGAGGGTCGCCAGAAAAAGTTGCTTACATTTTTTCATGTGCACTTGCTGTTGGTGCTTGCTAGGTTACAAGTCAAAAGCAGTCCAAAATCTCCATTATTTCATTCTGTACTGGGAATTTTGATTTTGCCTAGTAACATTTCTTCTATACTTAATTTCTGAACTTTAGGTCTAATTGTCATCTTCTCTAAATCCACAGTATAAATTATATGGGCAATGCCCTGTTATATCAGAGGCCCGTTTCAGTACACAGAGCAAAAGTTAACGAGCAAGTTAAAAAGAAAAAGATATTTTTATAAAAAGTTTGATGAAAACTAGCTGAAGAACGGGGCAGTGTGTGAGAGTTAGAAGGGAGAGAGAGCAAAATGACTTGTTTCAAAAATTAGAATGATGTTAAGGGTATCTTAATCTTGTCAAACAAGAGTATCTCTCAGGCAAAAAAAACATTTAGGTGTAATTAAATGCAAATCACTTCATTCGCAGTTATCTAAATTTTCCCTGATAATATATAGAAGGGCCAATAAACCAGAACAATACAACTTCAACAGAAATCATGGACCAAGTATAATAGCATGATCTGGACTCTGAACCTCAAATTAAGCTAATCACTTCATGTCATGATGTGCAAAGTAGAAAGGGCAAGCCATACCTTTTATAAATTACTACAACATTATTGACTTGATCAATGTGATAACCTGTATACAACGACACAGGAGCATTTAGTAGATACTAATGGTTATGAATCAAAGACAATACTGGGCAGCCAAGTTCCAATGCATATAGGACATCGACGCAAGAAAAATAAAATTGAGCTTCAGTGATGAGACAATGAAATTGCCAAACAGCAGCAGAGTGATTTTGCTTCATTGATGTAATAACTTCTTCCACAGCAAATATCATATGGCACAGAAGCAAGTGTATGTACAAGAACCCTTATCACCAAATAATTAATACAACAGAAGCCAAGGGTATATTTACTGTACTGGTCTGGTCTGGTGCTGTGTGTTAGGTCGTGTTGCATACTTATACTATGTCTCATCTGCCTTTGGTTCGAGTGTCACTGGGACTTTTTCTTTGTGATCGCCACGCAACACTTCCACAATTACCTGAACATCAAACAGCTATGTTAACCTATAATTCAATACTTCAAATGAACACTTGCATTTTGATGTTTCTACTTCATTACACACTAGTAGAATCAGTTCATGTCTAAGTGAAAAAGCTAAAAACTATGTATCAATCGGCTTAAGCTTAGGAATGAGCTCTAAGGAATCAGAATCTCCAAAGCATCCAAGAGTGTGAGATTGTCAAATATAAAATAGGGAAAATGGCAAAATGGTGTTGTATACTCACAATTTTGCATGAGGGTGATGCGTCCTTTGTTACTAGCAAAAATGTGCTGTAAACTTTGATTTGTTTGTGCAAAATGTGTATATTTTTACAAAAATGACAGAAATTTGCCCATGAAATTAAGAATTAAATTTTTGTTATAAAATTATTTTAAAACAATTTTTAACTAAAAAAATAAATTACAAAATTTGATTATACAAATTTTAGTTAAAAAATTATTTTTAGAAAACTTTTAATATTATTTTTTAAAAAAATTCTTAATTTAAGGGCAATTTCGTCATTTTTGTACAAATGCACACATTTTGCACCAAGAAAATCAAATTTAACATCACATTTTTGTCATTATCAAAGTACACACCCTCTTGCAAAAGTGTGATAGTGTATGATGTAATAATTTTCAAAAAAAGAACCAGATTTTTCAATTTTAATCATTAAAATTAATTTACCAGATGGTGTGGAAAGATGGGATAGAAATTCAAACAGTGTAACAACTATGGCAGGCTACTGAGCCAGTTGGATCTCTACTTTGTTTCAAGACATTGTACCACTGGATTATATTCATTTTCACAAACAAGAACTCGGATGTAACCGAGCCCATTTTACTTTTGAACGGGAGACAGGACAGTTATACAAACGAAGCAGATTCAAAAGTAAACTCAAGAAACTTTTGCACAGAGAATTTTTGAAGAGGAGAACTACCATTTATTACTTCAAGACAGCGAATAAAACAAAGTTATCGGGCTCCCTTACTATTATTCTTGATATGTAGCAAACCTTTGCTGGCACATGCTTCCATAATACTTGAAAAAAAACTCCTAGGGTAAATTTTCATGGAAAAATGAACGAAAAGATAGCAGTTGATATAATGAGTTCATAATAGAAGATCAATGTCGTACCTCCTCGCCCACGTTACATTGGTCAAGGATTCTGTACAAGTCGCTACCATTTGTGACCTTTTTCCCATTAACAGATGTTATGATGTCACCCAAAATCAGCCTTCCGTAGGCGTCACGCTTTGTGGATTGCAGACCCTGCAACATTCATATCTTATCTTAGTTTAAGGTCAGCCTGAAAGAATCATCCAAGTAATGCGATTGGCATTGCCAACCAACTGCAATTGGTTGGTTGTGTGTGGAGACAGAGTAGCCAAGTTGCAAGGAAAGATTGAGTGTACCGCTTTGCCAGCCGGACCATTCGGTGGAGCGTCTAAAACAAGCACCCCACTTACTCCCAGTTGCTCCACGGACTGATCTGGGGCAAACTTGATCCCTAAAATAGGTCTGGTTACTTTTCCAAACTTCACCAGCTGGTCGACAATGCCATTAACCTGTACACAGAAGGATCAGATTCATAATTTAGTCTGATTGTCTGACACAAGAACATTTCTACATCTGAGCTGAACTAATATGACCTGAAACCAAAGTATTAGCCAAAACTGACATACAGCATCTTAGTAATAACTCACAGTATCAACTGGAATGGAAAATCCAACACCAGAGGATGCACCAGAAGGAGAATATATGGCTGTGTTGATCCCAATAAGGCTTCCTGAACTGTCGAGAAGTGGGCCCCCACTATTACCAGGGTTGATGGCTGCATCTGTCTGTATAACATCTTGAATTGGACGACCGGTAGCAGCTGAGCTGATTTCCCTTCTAAGTCCGCTGCATAGATTATAGAAGGTATCTTGGTAAACAAGTAGCAATTAACTTAATAGAAGAATACAACAACTGAGTATTTACTTTGGCAAGTATCAGTAGTTATACAGAACGGAGGTTGGCTTGCCTTCTCATAACTGACATTTTGATCAAATGAACTTTCGAGTAATGTTAGACCAGTAAACGTACACTTCAATTACTTGCTTCAGCAGACTGCAATTATGTTAATATATAATGATAGCTAGAACATTGTTTAAGATGACTTCTGAGCATGATTATTTGGAATGGTGAATACTATAGTTGCCCCAAATTTGAACTGTACAAAAGATACCTTGTGATAACAAGATTTTTGCCTAAGAGCAGTGAACTTCAAATCTCCTTGATGCTCATTCTGTTTTTACTTTTGTACAGCAGTTTAATTGGGCATGTAGTCAAACCTACATTAATACCAGCATAACCTTTTGACAAGGAAAAGTCTTGCTTGAGTTTTGATGAAGTTGGTATATTTCTAACAACTAAATTATTTTAGAGTCCATCACATAATCAGTTTTTTCTCTGATGCATATACAAATAGAAAACTTGTCCCCAGAAAATAACCTGGATGGAATTCTCACCTGATAACCCCAGTTGTAAGAGTATGGTCAAGTCCAAACTGCACAAACATGAACCACATGTAGCAAGAAATAAGCTAAATTAAACTCTAGAACAAAATGATAATAATATACAACTTTAAGTACTCGTGGTGCAAGACAACTATACTTATTCTGGCACTTGTATGTATGTCATGATGTGAATTAGGGAACCTAAGCAAAAAGTACCCAACCAGAAATCGTATCAATTTATAACCCTATATAGGCCTCAATTTTGATATATAGATATGCATTTTCGGAGGGTAAATCTCTTTAGATCCTCTTGAATTCTGATTTCTGAGCAGAAAGAAAGGAAAATTCAATCCATTGGATAAGTTTTAGATTCTACCTATTCATTGGGCATATACATTTAACTTTCAGAAGCATGGTTTTTCCCTAGTAGTATTTCTTGCTAAACATGGAATCCAAGTACAACTGAACTAGTGAAACAAAAGTCAAGCACCACATACAGCTGAATTTTGATAAAAGTGTGTACTCACAGGGTTTCCAATAGCATATACTTTCTGACCAACTAGTAAATCTGCGGAGATGCCAACGGGTATGGGTCTAAGTTTATCTTGAGGTGCATCAATACGCAGAACAGCAACATCCTTGTCTTGGTCGTATCCAACAACTTTCGCATCATAAGTTGACTGGTCAGCAAGAGTGACCCTGTACATAACTAGCACCACTTAGAAGGCCAACAATAAGGAATGCACTTCTACAAAATTAACATAGTGTTTTGGTTCCAATGCCATTTTATCGTCAACCCATGTACTCACTGAAGATGTGTAACCAAATTGTATAAACTGGATTGTGCTGAAACTCACACTTAGTAGCAACACTTTTTACATCTTAATCATCTGGTGCATTTATCGTTATATAAAAATTGTTGTAAAATTCACCTACCATATCTTAAGCATCTGGTGCATTTATCATTGTAAAAAATTGATGCAAAATTCATCTACTATAGCTTAATCATCTGGTGCATTAGTTGTTGTGAAATTCCCCTCTTATATCTTAATCATCTGTTGCATTAATAGTTGTGAAGTTCCAACAATTTAAAAAGACACAAGCAAGTAACTATTGAGCTATGGCAAACAATCACATCATGAGTCAGCAATTTGTGCGAGCTCCATCAGTAACAATTCAAATCAAAACAAGTAATTAGTGATTAAAATCAACTGACCTGAGATCAGAAGCGCCACGAATCACATGATAATTAGTGACAATATGTCCATCTCTATCCCACACGAAGCCCGATCCAGAACCTTGCGGCACCTCCAGCACGTCGAGCGTGAAAGCATCCTGCCTAAACCAAATCAAGCACATCAATCCTCGCAAAAACCTCAACCACTGATCAAATGCACAATCAAAAGCAGTCAAGGTTCAGTCGCAACATACTTGACGGCAAGATTGGTGATGTAGACGACGGAAGGCGTGTTCTCCTGAAACAAACGCACCGTAGCGAGCTCATCGGTCTGCAATTTCCTGGGCGTGGTGACGACAAAAGCCGAAGCCGAATCGACATCGGCCACGAACAGAGAGAGCGATAACGCGGCAGAAGTGAAGAAAACGAGAAGAGAATCCAAACAGAGCTTGCGCTCCCATGGCGGCGTGGCCGGAGCGAGAGCGTTCCGGTGAGGATCGCGGCGGAGAAGAGGGAGCGCGTGCGCCTTGGTACGGAGAAGGTGAGATCTGGAGAGGAAGAGGCAGGGTCTGGTGTTTGGCGAGCGAGAAAGTGGAGGTGCCGCCGGAGAGCAGAAGAAGAGCGTGGAAATGAGTGAATAAGCAGCCATCTCTGTGCAGGACAGTTGGATTGACTCGCCGAGTATACACACTCACACACTCACTCACTGTGTTATTTCACTTCAGCTCAGCAGGAGCGTTGATGGATCCTCGGCCTCTACATGCCGCTCATCTTTTTGGTTTAAGATCGTGGCCGTTCATTTTGGGGCCACCTATCCAGAAATTTTTTTTTGTGGTGTTGAGGAGCGTTGACTGATACCATTGTCAACATTTTTTGTGGCACACATTACACTAGAGAGTAGTAGTAACTTCTAGTCTAGTGTGTTTCGAGCAATGCCTTGGCAGTATCTCAAATCACAGGCTCGTAAATTTTGTCTTAAAATGAGTCATTGATTTGAGGGTAATTTCAGTTCATGATGGTGTATTATGCTGAGTTTTTTTTTTAATTTAGCACCATGTATTTTTCTGTTTCAGTTTACTACTGTCATTTTTTTGTTTTATCATTTCACTCTAATGTCATTAAATATCAAAATTTTCATTTTGTTAAACAATTAAAGATTTTTTTTTTCATGAAATAAATAATAAAATCTGATTTTATTCCCCCGCAAGTGTAACATTGCTGCTGATGAACTGGCTTTATTATTTTTATGATTTTTCTAATCTCGTTTCAGTTAATTTTGTTCTGCGCAAGTGCAATGTTGACGCTAATGAATTGACTTTATTATTTTTATGGTTTTTCTAATCTCGTTTTAGTTAATTTTATGGTTTTTCCTAAAAAAATAAAACTGATTTAATATTAATTTTTATTTTTAAAGGTTTTGTAAAATATTAAAAATAAATAATGATTTTCAAACAACGTTTTTTGAAAATAAAATTAAATATTCAAAACATTTATTATTATTTATTTACTAAAAAAATTCAAAAAAAAGTTAAAAGTAATATATTTTTATTATTTAATTGAGTTTCTTTTTAGTGTCAAGGATATTATAGACATTTCTACACAAAACTAGCACGGTTATGGATGGTGAAATAAAAACAAAATTCGCGGTACTGAATTGATACAAAAGAATAAAACGTACTGAATTGAAAAACTAGCATAATACACCGTAATGAACTAGAATTACCCCTTGATTCGACTTTAGATAAATATTATTACACCAGAAATTTATCATTCGGATTCGTATTCAAGTATGTTATACGATATCGAGGAAAATACAGTTTCCTATACTTAAATATGAGTCTTTTTACTTAACCATACTTAATTTAGTTGTTAGTTTGTTCAGTATCTTGGTATTTTTACTTTACTACAAAGAGTTAAATTTTTTGTTAAAAGACAAAATTGCCCTTGAACATCTTTCAAATTTTCAAAATATACCTAATCCTCAATTAACGTTTTATTAATTCAAAAAAATATTTATTTGAAAAGTAAATTATATATTAATTAATTATTAACTAATAAGAAAAATTAAATCTAAGAAAAAAAGTTTCTTTGTTGAATCGGGCTCATACGGCAGCGGCGGCTTCATCTCCGGCGTGGATAGAAGCCTGGTGATTCGCCGGCATGTCGGTATCATTCCAGAGAAACAACTTGTTGGTTTTGATTATTAATACAAATTTGGCAGTAAAAACTAAAATTCAAGACTCGTTTCAATTCTCCAAAAGAAGTTGCAGATCAATTAATAAAGCTCCCTCAGAACAAAATTATCAATAGCTACATCCAGACGAGGCTGAAACTTTTATAAATGAAGACCAATCCCTAGGAAATCCAATCAATAAAGAGCAACTGAACTGAAGGTCTCACAACAGACAAATTGGTGCACCAATATAAGACATTTCCTTTATTACCATTTCAATCTTACAAATAAGAAGAAAAGAATTTCACAAACAATGAATCATAGCATAGCTGCAACACAATAATCCTCTCCTTGCTGCTTCTTAACATTTACTTTTCCAGGATCAATTGAATGAACAAAACCAATAAAAACACTCAAAAACTGTAATGATAATCTTATATATACAAAAGCAGCACAGCATCACAGTACCTTGATACCACTGTCTTTTACGATCTTGGTGTTGCTGTCAAGGAGGGTCTCGAGCGATCTGGATTGCCTGCTCCGTACTCGCCCAGCTTCCTTCAACAACTCGCCCAGTCTCTTCTTCTCGTCATTCACATCAGGATTCGCTGTCCCGAGCTCCTCTTCTCTCATGCCAACCACATGCTCCAAAATCTCAATGGCATCCTCCAATCTGTTCAATCCATTGATAAAGTTGGACTGAAACTAGTTGGAAAAAGCACAAATAAATACACCCAACTTCTCTTTTTTTTTACACCATTAACACTTTTTTATGGAAGGTTAAGTTTTAAGCGAAAAGTCTAAAATGTCATTTAACTAAAAATCTAATTTTGGATTTTAAAATTTACTTTATTATTTTTTTTACTATAAAATTAGATTTTAGGTGTGAAAATTAGATTTTTACCCAAGGACATTTTTGTCTTTTCACTTTCAAAATTAACATTTTCTATCCAAAAACTTAACATGTGAGAATTTATGAAACTCGGGTGTTTCCAGGTCTGTTCACAGTTCGGTTTTAAAAAAATAAAAAAACCAGAACCAATTTCAATGAACCGGTCGCTTTTGGTTTGGTTTTTTATAAAGCTAATTTTGTGAAATTCTCATATTTTAGGTCATTTAGACTTATTATTTGACTTACTGGTTTTCTGTTCGATTTTTCACC
>JAYMTP010001494.1:0-23787 GCA_036897365.1 Geranium brycei | reverse complement strand
TTTTGCTTCTCTCGGCCAGCCACCAAGAGCTCACAGAATTACCACACAAAGCAACACATGTTGCTTATGTTCCTTTAAGTGATGTTGCCCAATAAGCCTTAGGAGTTGGGCCCATTTAGCCTTGGGATATTCGGTTTGTTGGATATGTTGGGGTATGGTTTATATATGATCAAAGAACCAATGTGGTTAGGAGTTTATTAAGTTAGATTCTTCATGTTGATGATTTCACTAAATTTTAAATTAGTATTGTCTTGATAAAAATGTGATAGAGAATTTATATAGGGTGTAGTTGTGAGCTAAATAGGAAAAGTTGTAAGATAAAAAATCATAACTAGTAGACAATAAAATTATACTTAAATAGACAGCTACACGAATACGAAATATAGAAAATAATTTTATTACTTTAACAATCCCCACAAACTCAAGTTAATCGATAAATCGGATTGAGTTGAAATAATAAGTTTTATGTAAAAAGACACTTGACTATCTGTAAGTAAGGTTCATTTTCACTTAAGTTGGACATGCACTTAATTTTTAGATAAAAAGT
The DNA here is from genome assembly GCA_036897365.1 of Geranium brycei. NCBI lineage: Eukaryota > Viridiplantae > Streptophyta > Magnoliopsida > Geraniales > Geraniaceae > Geranium > Geranium brycei. Next base: position 23,240 of record JAYMTP010001494.1, on the reverse strand, counting down.
GCCAAATTTTAAGAGAAAAATCTAAAATGTCCTTACTCAATTTTCTAATTTTTAAAACATGTCGTTGAGGTTTCTTGTTGGCTCCAAGCTCCCGAAACCTTCTATGACCGGTCAACGGAAAGTGGTAATAAAATAAAAACTTAATTTTGAGATAAATTAGTGTTTCTTTAGGAAATGCAATTCATTAAACCAAGTCGGGTGGAACAATCCCCTCACTCATGAACCGAGTGCAGACAAGGTGCACTATTTTTTACGAATAATAACTTGCAATCTTTTGACACACAAATATCACTAACAACACTAATAAACAAAGCACCAACTCCTCCGGATAACACGCTGAGACTTGAAACCTGACCAAACTCTGACAATTTATATAGGCTGATCCGTGACCTTGTAGATATAGATGACATAGCAAGTTAGGGGATGAGTAATGCAGAAATATGAATAATAGTAGAGGACAAGATTGACCAACACGAAGACGGAAGACACATTACAAAAGCAAAACCAAAGCAAGCCCTCCACTCCCCACTTTAACTTTTGCTTGCTTTACTTTGGTTTGTTGCGTTGTGTTGGAGGCTCCAATTAAGTAGCCTCTTTAGTTATAGCTTCAACTTCTTTTTTCCGGATAGATCTAAAGAAAATGCAATGCTCTCGAGAAGAGTCTCTGATTAGACTATTCTACAACTCCTCCTCCTCCTTCCACCTCCTCCTCCTCTTCCTCTATGTCTCCTCCATCCTCCTCTCCAAGATCTTCCACTTCCTCTGCAGCTACCCCATCATCCACAGGTATATATCTACACTTGACCCGAGATTATAGTGTTACGTGTTAAACCAGCATGAAGTCGTTAGTTTCAATCTACACTGATATAGCTCACTCTTTTCTTGTTTTCTAAATCTAAAATTTTAAGAATTCTTAAAAATATTGCAGCCGTCAAAATCTAACCCTGTTGATACAAAATATTTTGGTTTGTTGTGTTGTGTTGCTCTAACATAATATAGTCGGGTCTAAATCTTAGTATACAACTTGCTGATTAAAATAAAATTTCTTGTAGGGACCAAAATGGGGTTGATTATAGCTTATTTTCGGACGAAGAGGAAGAGGAACAAGTACACGAACAAGAAGAGGAAGAGGAAGTAGTTGATGGAGGGTATTTCTACGGGGGGAGCCCGGAGAAAGATCACCTGGTGGCTGATGTCATTCACGGCGGTGACGGTCTAAGGTTTTGGGATTATTACAATCCTGAGGACTTCACTTCCCGTGATCAAGAGGCAGAGAAAGAAGAAGAAGAAGAAGAAGAAGAATATCACACCACAGAACAATTCCCATGTAATAACCAAGATTCGCCGTCGTCAGAACCTGAACACGAGGTTGTCGAGGAGGAGGAGGAAGAGGGAGAGATCTCGACGACGAAATATTCCGATGATACCGTATACGATTCCGCGCCAAATCAAGAGGACGGGCCCACCACACCCTTCCAACAGAACAAAAATGAAGATGGTAATAATAATTATGTTTTGTTTTATATTCTATCACTATATATTACCGTTCACGTGTGTGTACTCAACTGAACTCAACTCAACTCATATGACCTCGTACTTGCTTATGTCGTTGTTGTCCCCAGAAATCTTTGTTCAAGACAAAAGGTCTGAGGCTCGAATCTCTGCCGACGGAAGATTCTTTGTTTTTGAGCCAACCACTCGTTTGGAACCCAGGAAGAAGCTTCCACTCGAAGACAAAGACAGAGACAGAGACGATGATGAGGAGATTCAGATCTTTGGCGATTCGTGCACCGTGGGGTCCACCTCCAAGAGCTCCTCCGAGTGGCGGAGCAGATACTCCGGCACCGACGACCCCTTCTCCTCCTCCTCCCGGCGGAGCTGCCGGAAATGGGCCTCCTACACCGTCTTCCAAAAATACGACGAGGAAATGCTCTTCTTGGACCGGATTTCCGCCCAAAAACTCCATGAAACAGGTAACTACTACCAATGTTGTAAAAATCTCCGATTAACTCTTTATTATCCTCAATTAAATCTTCAATCTAGTCTATTTTTCAATTAGTTCCTAACTAGTTCATGGTTAATCCGAGGTCATTTTAGCCGAAACGGTGCTTAACGTTTCTTAGAAGACGATACTAATAAAATAATATAATAATTGCAGCTATGGACACTTGTTCAAACCCCTTTGCATATAAGTACACTTGACTTTTTTTTAGGTTGTCATGTCACTTAAATTTTTTAATTTCATCATATTTTAGTATTGTAAAAATCGCTAGCCACTAGTCAGTTGGAGAGAGCTTTCTAAAGACTAATCTAGTATTAATAGAAACTAATTGAAAAGTAAATCGGATTAAAGTATTTATCGGGAGTTATAAAGGCTTAATCAAGTACTAGTCGTAGATTTTTACAACATCATTGATTACCGGACAAATTTAGGTAAAATTTTAGATGTACTTATGTGTATAAAACCCACCTAAAAAAATTAAGTGTCTAAGTGCAAAATAGTTTCTCTAAGTGTATGAACCTGTAATATCCCTAAAAATATTAGTTAATACTTGTGTTTTTGTAATTAATTGCATGAAATTGATTGCAGAGTCGTTGAGGTCGTTCCAAGCAAATCCGAGGTCAATGTCGGAGAGGATAGTTCGCAAGATCTCAACGATAAACAAGAGACAATCATCGGACATGCGACACAATCCGTACCACGAGCTGGAGGCGGCTTACGTGGCACAAATATGCATAACTTGGGAGGCACTCAACTGTAACTACATCAACTTCCAGCGAAAGAGGAGCGTGCGACGCGATTTCGATCCAGGCTGTCCGGGACACATCGCCCAGCAGTTCCAGCAGTTTCAGGTTCTCTTACAGCGTTACATCGAGAACGAGCCCTACGAGCAAGGCCGGAGGCCTGAGGTCTATGCCAGGATGAGACTCCTAGCTCCTAAATTGCTTCTCGTACCTGAATATCGAGGTACATTTATTTACATCACAGCGATAACCTTATATAACTACAGTTGACTTAACATTTTTCTTACCTACTTCTTTTCTTTGTTGCATAGGGTCGTTGAGAATTTATTTTCTCATATAACTTCATTTTCCATTAGTTTTAATAATTTTTTTCTTAAATTATTCCATAATGAATCTTCATGCCTACTAAGTTTTTTATTATTAACCATTAAAATCCGGAAATACTTATTTCGATTACATATATACAGAGTATCGTATACTAAATTGTTCTGTTTAGTCTTTCTTCTATGGCTTTAATTTTATTTTGTATACCTAACTTTAAAAGAAAAACTTTAACTATTAAAGTCATAATTGTATATACAGATTCTATACACAATTAACTTTACTTTTGTTTGTATTTACTTAACTATAAAAGATTCTGAAGAAGATGAAGAAGATCACAAGGAGGAAGGTTTTGGATCGAGGGTTTCGTCGGCTTCGTTTCTGATGATAATGGAAGAAGGAATCAGGACGTTCATGGATTTTCTGAAAGCGGACAAGGAGAGGCCATGTCAAGTAGTGAAAGCTTTCTTATTCAAACGAAACAGGAGAGGCTCGGTGGATCCAACCCTTCTTAATTTAATGAAGAAAGTGAATACCAAAGTAAGTTTATTCCCCAATTATTTTAATATGTGACACTTGCAAAAGAGTAAAGTATATTCATGTCGGACCGCCCTAGTTGGTCAAGACAAATAATATTCAGTGAATCATTTGTGTTAGAACCGGGTTTGTCCATAAACGTAAATTAAACAATCTGAACACGCATTCATACAAATCATAACTCAGATTGACACAATTACAAGTTAATACATATGTTAATTTGACCATTTTTAAATTGGATCCTGTTTTTTTCTTTGTGCGTGTAGAAGAAGATGAAGCTGAAAGATTTGCGGCGAGCGGGTAAGTGCATAAGGAGGAAGAGGTTGAAGGTGGAGGAAGAAATGGAGATATTGATGGGGTTAATAGACTTGAAAGTGGTGTCTAGGGTTTTGAGAATGAGTGGGATGAGTGAGGAGCAGTTGCAGTGGGCAGAGGAGAAGATGAGCAAAGTGAGAGTGATGGAAGGGAAGCTGCAAAGAGACTCCACACCACTTTTCTTCCCAGCTCATGACTGACCCACCAATACCATCCATATATACACATATATGTCATGCTTGTTGCTTGGACTAGATCAATGTGCATGCATATGCATGCATGGCATAGATATGGACAGTGATCTTTCTTTTTTGAATATCCTTTTGTAAATACTGTATAAAGTGAAGAGAGTGGTGGTGGGGCTGCAAATCAAAGTAATTTTCCATGTGGGTGACTTGGATTTGGAATCCATGGCAGTGAAAGTGATGAAAGATGAGAGACAAAGCAAGGAACATGAAGGTAGTGAGACAAGACAAGACAAGGCTAGCTTTGGCTTTAGCTTTAGCTTTATTTTATTTTAGTTTAGGTTTATCAGCAAGAGATTTGAGGTAGCTGAAATGAAAAGAAGGAATGAGCAAAGCTGCCAAACATGAAGTGGAATAAAAAGGTAGCACGTGATACCATGTGATTCAAATTTTAAATAGTTACACTACTGAAAAAACTCTTATAGCTGACGTACAAGGTGTGTCTAGAATGTGCACCAGTTGTGTTGGTTACAAAATTGTCGGTGCACATTGTCTCGAATTGTATGTGTCAGTAATAGGTATAGCTGACTCACAAGTTCAGGCACGTCGGCAGGCTGTGTGAATATGCTAACCCACGAGTTCAGGCATGCCATGTGTGTTTGTAGTTGACACCTAAATGTGGTTGATGTCCACGACCGGTACGGGAGGGTGTGATCGCGTTTCAAGTGATAAATAGTCGGTTAAGACCTGATGTCGTGTCCCATGAAGATCAAAATGAGGGAGCTATTGCGAAAGCGTATGATTCAAGTGTAAATCAATTGAAATGTGCATAAAAAGTTGGTGAGGTGTGTGATTGCAAACAAGTATCAAACATCAATATCAAACGAGCAAATTATGAGCAAGTAAGTAAATAGCGAGCGAGTAATGTAAAAACGGTAGAAATCTAATAAAATTATTAACCACGGGTGCTAGACCGATGACTTTCGCCAATCCAAATTCAACAATTCACTCAATCGTGCAATTCATATATGGCTTATGTCTTAATTATAGAGTCCGCCTCTCGACATTGGAAACAGCCTAATCTAGGGCTAGCGACCCTCTCGAGAATTTTTTCTAACCTTCGATTGCATTAATTCCAACAATTTTTGAACTAAGAGGTGGGCGCCAGACACCGACCTCTCGAGTCTGCTTAGATACACTCCTAAAAGCCCCCTCTCGGTGTCATTTAGGAGACAAGACATGAACAGAAATTAGCTAGATAACTATGTTGGGAAGATTTGAGCCTTACCTAGGATGAGCACCCAATCAAAGCCTTCATACACATTAGAGCCCACATTTGACCCAAAAGACTAGTCTGGTGGGTCTAGGGTCCAATGTGTATATAAACACTCTTTATAACCAATATTCTTCCGATGTGAGACTTTGAACTCACATATGGACATAACAATCTCCCTCTCCTCATTGAGTCTCATCACATCGGGCTAGCTCCCCATAAGTCCACAGTTTTACTTGGTCTACTCTCCCACAAGAGCCCTTTTCATCCTATACGAGCCTCACTGTGAGAGGAGCCGATCATGGTCATGTTCTTACCGGCTATAGGAGTACCCGACCCACTTAACTATTAGAGTATACCGAACCAGCCTCTGATACCATTGTTGGGGAGATCTGGACCTTACCTAGGAGGAGCACCCAAGGATAGCCCACATACACATTAGAACCCACATTTCACCCAAAAGACTAGTCTGGTGGGTCTAGGGTCCAGTGTGTATATAAATACTCTTTATAACCAATACTCTTCTGATGTGAGACTTTGAATTCACATATGGATATAACAAACTATTCAAGCAATAATAACAAAGTAGAGTCTTATATGTCATGCATAATTAAGAGAAAATCAAGTTTAGATTAACAATAAACCAATACAAAGTCTAACACCCATGATTTAGGGTTTTTAGCCCAAAACATGGTGCCCAAATTCAAATTCAACAAATTAGAGAAAAACTCAAGAGGAGAAGAACAAATGTGCAAACTCATAGCCCAAAAATAGGTGAAGATGCTTATTTAGTCTTTTATCTTCCTCTTCCTTGGTGACGTGAAGTTTTCTTGATGATTTCTTGAAGTTGATGATGAGAGATGGTCTTGATTCTTCTTTTCCAAGCTTTAAATGGTTGAAATGGGCCAGGATTGGAGCTCGTCTCCAATGGAACAGTGCTAGAGGAGAGAGTTTTCTGAAGGTGGCTGGTAGGTGAAGTGATAGGTGTCAATCCCTAGGTCAAGAGCTCTTTATATAGGCGAGCCTTTTTCTGATGTGACGCCCAATGTGACATGTGTCACATTTCTGTAGTGATGGGCGTCACATTCCTTTTCCTCTCCAACTGTGATAGGCTTCACCTCCTCGCGTCACTGCTCTCTGCCTCGGTGTGACGCTCAGTGTGATGGGCGTCACACCTAGCGTCACATTGTGTCTGATTGGTTGTGACGGGGTGTCTTCTCAAAGCGTTGCTACTCTCTGTCCCAATGGAGCTGTCACAACTCCAAAAATTGCTCCAATCTTGTGTTACTTCACCTACAAAGCCTCTCTTCCCTTTCGTGTTACTTTGCCTCCATGGCCCGTTGTAGTGCCTCAATTGAGGACGCCTGCTCCTTTTCTTGTCTCCCGCTCTAGTTCTGGTTGCCACTGAAGCTCGGGGTTGCTGGCGTCAAGCTCAGCAACGAGGGTAGGAATCTCAACAATGCGTACCAGTCATAGGTTCGAATCCTATTAATGTCGTTACGTATTAAGGACCTCGAGAACTTACTAGTCTTTGGGGAAAGAAGAAAGAAACAATCTACCCAAACTTAATAAATAAATTTTGGACCCACATAATTGGACATTGTAACGGAAGGTTGAAGACAAGAATTAAACATAGGAAGACAAGAAAGTGGGAAGGAGAAGGGTCAGGTTTCTCCACAAGGGGCCGCTCATCACTAGTTAGTAGATCTTAAATTTGTGCACTAACACAAACCCAAAAATATTCGGTGGTCCGGACCCTCAAGATCAATGCAAGCAAGTGGGTTCGTGACACGTGGAAAACTCCCAAATTTAATGTGATGTTGAGAGTTATGCTCCTATTTATATGGGCTACTTGTTCGTCGTGTACCTAACCAACGGTACACGACAACCTACCAATAAATCCAAATCCCCGAAAAATAATTCTAAAAAATCTAGTTAAGAAAATGCTCTGCTCAAACTCAAACGCGACGTGCCCAGCTACATGTTCTCTGACTTGGGTCGTGCTCTTCACGTTCTGTTATTATCCTTTTTTCCTGTAACGCTCACAACAATTGAAGGTATCAATTTCTCGGTTTTCAATTTAGTGTTTATGAGCCCACATTTCAATTGTTATATGAGTTTTTGTTCTCTTTTCACCATTCTGAGTTGTTTGTTTGTTTCTATCCACCAATTACGTAATTTCCGGTTATTTTTTCGAACTCTGGTTCTTAGGTTTTGATGGGTTCATTCTGATTTGGAGGTTTCAGCAGAGATTATATGTGCAAATCTCCACTTTGTTTCTTTATTGATTGTGAATTCTTGCTTTTTTATAAAGCGTGGAGGTTGAGATTTTAATCTCATTGCTTTATGTTGTCTCATATTGCAGTTTCTTGACATTTGAAGGACTGTTTTGTGAAATAATTTTGGTTCCTACAGCCAAGGTATGTGGACTTTAAGTTGTTAATGAAATGGAACAATCATTTTATGTTTATCTCTTGTTAGTTAAGATCAGCAGCTAGTTATGTGATTGAAAATAAGTAGTTTTTAGGTTCTGGGTCAGACTCTATTGATCCTTGAAAATGGTTGGTGTTCTTTAACATCAAGAAATATAGAATGGCTTTGTGCTGATCTGGTATTCGCTTTTCAGGACTTCTATACCAATAATTTTGGAGATTTTGCATTTCCTGAATTAGAACAATATATCTCTGAAGCTAGATGCCCTCCCTAGCAATTTATCATGAGTTCCATATCGGATCACCGCAAAAAAGAACACGGAGGACTCACAAACCCCAATATTACATTTAACGGGTGTGAAGAACTGGTAAATGAACTTAATGGTCAGTCTGAAGGTAAGCAACTCGCTTTTGTGTTGCAGTGTTTTTCCTTACGTGACATCAAAAGTTGTTGATCAAATTGCGGCATTTTTCTTTTACCAGCCGAGAAGCGGGAGATTGTGGTGGAATGGTTAAACAGTACGTTTACTGATTTAAGTCTACCTAAAAAGGCTTCGGATGAGGAGTTACGAGCCTACTTGATCAATAACTCGGTTTTACATCATGTTGTGAATAGAATCTTACCTGGCTCTACAAATGAGGTTATTAGACTGGTTTCTATTGACTCGCAGCATTTAGATGTTTGGTTGGATGTTTTAATGTTTATTTACTTTTCTATATTAGAGAAGCAATTCGGGCTCTTCATCAGTGTCACACTCGGAAATTGTCAAGAGATTTTTGGCAGCTATGGATGTGTTGGGATTGCCTAAATTTGAAATATTTGATTTGGAGAAGGTATTGATTGTTTTTGCATTGGTTAATTTCAAACTCAAATCATATTTGCAAGCATCAGAGTCGTTTTGTCAATGATCTCAATCGCGTGCATACACGTATAGTCTGTCTTCAATATATGTAAGTATGCTTCATTTTCACTGGTTCAGGGATCTATGGTTCCTGTCATCAACTGCCTTTTAACGCTAAGGGAACAAATTACAGCTGCTAATGGAAAAGATAAATTCTCTGAAAGCCCTCGTAGTGCATATTCTCGCGAGTTTATTTCTGCGCTGTCAAAAGAAGAGAGGCTGAAAGTTTTGGCCTCAAAGTTCCGAGATACTTTTCATAATTCACTTCTCACAGGTATTGATCATATGGTTCTTCTTGTGTTACTCAAATAATTGAAGTTGATGCATTTCTTGTTTAAACGCTAATTTGAAAGCCACCGGTTGCATTGTTTCAAGCAGGGCATAGGTTCCACGACGTGTTTCAACTGAAACAAGGACTCTATGCTGATATTCCTGCTGCAACGATTTCAGAGATGATGAAACCGACAAGTCTAGATGTAAATTCTCTCTTTCTTATAGATTTCCTTATGTCCGTCTTCTCAAGATATGACACGTGTTTGATTCATGTTAGGCTCTCTTGTGTGCAGAGTGCCCCAACACTATCGCTTTTGAGCGTTGTCAATGGAATTCTCGATGAAAGCGTTGAAAAAAAGAATGGTGAAATACCTCATGTAAGGCAATGAAAAAGTACATATATGTAACATATAAGTATAGTGAGAAAAGTTCTGTTTTTCAGTGACATTATCTGTTTTTCAGCGAGTGGCATGTCTACTGAGAAAAGTTGTTCAGGAGATTGAGCGACGCATATCAACGCAAGCTCAACATCTAAAAACTGTAATATTCGTGTACTCTGAATATGATATCATGGTTTTTTCTTATATGATATTCATCGATGCTCCATGACTTGGTATTTGCAGCAAAACAATCTTTTTAAGGCCCGGGAAGAGAAATACCAATCTAGAATAAGAGTACTTGAAGCTCTTGCAACTGTGACTGGTGAAGAACCCCAGGCAAGTGAAAAAAAAAATAGTTCAGTTACAATTTCTTCTGATACCAATAGTCTCTATTTTTTAATCTTTAACGCGAATCATTTGTTACAGATTATTGCGAACCAGCTTCAGAACGTCAAGGTATAGTTCTCGTCTTCTAACACTTAGTACTGCTCAATAACAAGTTGATCAAAGAAATTAAAAAAGCAACGCCAACTAATTTTAAGGACTTTTTTGTCTCTTCATTTCCTCATGCCAGGAAGAGAAAAGTAAAGCTGACAATCTTGAAATATCATCACTGAAACAAGAATTGGAGGAGGCGAAAAGGGCCTACGAGCTGCAACGTTCTAAAATGGAAACTGAAGTTAAGGATCAGTACAATCTTGAAATTTCTTCACTGAAGCAGCAGCTGGAAATTGCTAAGAAGACCTTGGAGCTGCAGGGTTTGCAGATGGAAGCACAAGTCAGGGATCAATACAGTCTCGAGATTTCATCGCTGCAGCAAGAATTGGAAATATCAAAGAAAACCTACGAAATGAAATGCCTGCAAACGGAGGCACGGGCTAAGAACGAATATGAACTGGAAGTTTCTTCACTGAAGAAAGAAGCCGAAATAGCCCAAAACAACTATCAGATTAAGTGCTCCCAAATAGAAACGCACGCAAAGGGTCATGATGATCCTGAAGTTTCATCACAGAAGCAAGAATTGGAAAAGGCCATAAACAGCGATGACATAAAATGTTCTGGAATGGATTCACAAGCAAATGATCATGACCATCTTCAAATTTCATCACCGGATCAAGAACTGGAAGTAGAAAAAAACGAGGGTGATGTGAAATGTTCCCAAGTGGAAACACAAGGAAAGGATCGTAAAGATCTTGAAATCTTATCGCTGATGCAAGAGTTGGAAGAAATTAAAGATAAGTACGGAATGAAATTTTTGGGAATGGGAACACAAACTGAGGATCAATACGATAATGATTTTTCACCATTGAAGGAGTTGGAAATACAGAAACGCGACAATGAGATAAGATGTTTGGAGATGGAAAAACAAGCTGAGGGTGATCAATACGGTCTCCAAATTTCATCACTGAAGAAAGAATTGGAAGAAGCGAAAAACGAGTATGGAGCAAAGTGTTTGGAAATTGAAGCGGTAGCTAAAGATCATTATGGTGCTGAAATTTCATCGCTAAAGCAAGATTTGGAAGAAGCAAACGAGAAGTACAAAATGAAATGTATGGAAATAGAAACACAAGCCAAGGATCAGAACAATCTCGAAATTTCAGCTTTAAAGCAAGAGTTGGAAGCAGTGAAGAGGAAGAATGAAATGCAATGTTTGGAAATAGAAACACGGGCCAAGGATCAATACGATCTCGAAATTTCATCACTGAAGCAAGAAATGGATGCAGCGAAAAGGAAGTATGAATTGAAATGTTTGGAAATAGAAAAACAAGCCAAGGATCAATACAATCTTGAAATTTCGTCGTTGCAGCAAGAATTGGAAACTGCCAAAAAGAACTATGAAATGCAATGTTTCCAAATGAAAACACAAGCTATTGGTGTTGAAGAAGAGCTACAGAAAAAAGTTAAGACACTTGAGTGCAGCTTAGAAGATTCAAGGAATAAAGTCATCGACCACGAGGCAAATATTAGCAAGCTTGAGCGCAACTTGGAAGATTCAACGAATAAAGTCAGAGACCATGAGGAGAAAGTTAGCGAACTCGAACGCTACTTAGAAGATTCGAAGAATGAAGTCAAGGATCGTGAGGAGAAACTTGTCAAACTTGAGCGCAACTTGGAAGATTCGAAGAATAAAGTCAGGGAGCATGAAGATAACGTACGCAAACTTGAGCGCAACTTACAAGATGCAAGAAATAGGGCAAAAGAGATCGAAGCAGATGCTGCTGCAAAATTAAACGCGTCGAAAACTAAAGAGCATATCTATCAAGGTTTTGTGGATTCCCAATTTGGAGCACTAAAGGTAATCTTCAACTAATAAATGGTAATGCTTGTATATATAGTTATTTCACCGGAATGTCTACTGAATCTATGAAAATATTCAGGAATTGAAGTCTTTTGGAGGGTCCATCAAACAAGAAGTTTTGAGGTCGCAAAGTATCTATTCAGAGGAACTCAATCGCATAGGTTAGGTCCATTAGAAATGTGTTAATCAGTTTCAACACATTTTTCTCATGGTAAATCTCAAGTGTAAATTTTTATGTTCAGGCCCAAAGCTTCAAGCACTGGCACGTGCAGCCGAGGATTATCATGTAGTTCTTGCTGAAAACCGAAAACTATTCAATGAAGTTCAAGATTTGAAAGGTGCCACTGCTTAATTTAACATTACATGGAGGTACATGGTGCTGATTTAAGATGATTAAATGTTATTGTGCAGGAAATATTAGAGTGTTTTGTCGAGTAAGACCTTTTCTACCCGGACAGGCTGGAAGACAAACTATTATAGAACGTTGTAGCGATAACGGAGAGTTGGTTATAGCAAATCCCTCCAAGCAATCAAAGGATGGCCAACGAAGCTTCAAGTTTAACAAGGTCTTTGGCCCAGCTTCCACTCAAGGTGTTCACTATTTTTTTTCTGGAATACACTTTTTGTTCTTCTTGAGCATGAATCTTCTATGCAGAACATTATGGTGCTAACTTGTTTACTCTTTATTCAAATGCTGGCAGCTGAGGTATATATTGAGACTCAACCATTTGTGCGATCTGTGCTTGATGGATTTAATGCATGTATATTTGCGTATGGTCAAACTGGATCGGGGAAAACTCACACAATGGTATGGACTCGTTATATAATTTCATAGAATTAGACATAAAGGGGCGATATTTGATACCTTTTATTGCAGAGCGGTCCCAAGGGAGCAACTAAGGAAGAATGGGGGGTCAACTTCCGAGCTCTTGATGACCTTTTCACTATCTCTCAGAATCGAAAAGGCTCCATCACGTATGAAATTGGAGTTCAGATGGTTGAAATTTACAACGAACAAGTGCGCGACTTGCTATCAACTGATGGTTCCCAAAAAAAATATCCTTATATAAATTGTAATTATATGCATCAACTGACACATGCATTTGACTTGTGCTTGGTTTTTGACTCAATCGTCTTTATTCAATTGTTTTTGGCATTACGTTCTTTTGTTTCCCTTAATTTGCACACAATAGGCATTGTCACAAACCCTCAAGCCAATGGGTTAGCTGTCCCGGACGCTACCCTGAAAAATGTCAGCTCGACCTCAGATGTCATAGTACTAATGGACACTGGACTCAAGAACAGGTCTGTTAGTGCCACTTCCATGAACGAAAGAAGTAGCCGATCTCACAGGTTTTTCTCTTAGCTATTTGTTGAACTTGTTTGATCAGAATACATATTTTTGTGGTGGTGCCAAGATTTTGATTACAGATGTCCACACACAGCATCATTACTATTCATGTTCGTGGAACGGAAGTGAAGACTGGTGATGCATTGCGTGGTAGTCTTCATTTAATAGATCTTGCAGGAAGTGAGAGAATAGATCGCTCTGAGGTAACTGGAGATAGGCTTAAGGAAGCCCAGCATATAAACAAATCTCTAGCGGCTCTTGGAGATGTCATTTTTGCTCTCTCACAGAAGAGTAATCATGTGCCATATAGAAATAGCAAGCTTACTCAACTCCTTCAGACCTCATTGGGTATAGCCAGCTCTGAATTAGTTCTCATTTAGTTTTATAAAACGGGCGATACTCTTCAAACTTGAATATCGTGTGTTTTCTGGTTTTTACGCTGCAGGGGGCCAAGCAAAGACCCTTATGTTTGTGCAGGTCAATCCCGAATCAGTCTCATACACTGAAACCTTAAGTACGCTAAAATTTGCAGAGAGGGTCTCTGGCGTGGAGCTCGGCTCTGCAAAGAGCAGTAAAGATGCAAAGGGAGATGTCAAGGAATTGATGGATCAGGTGCCGGTTCATCTGCTCTTCTTGTTTAAAACATCACTCCATTTATCTTATAATTTCTTGCATTTCAAGCTTTGGTAAATGACATAAATCCAAAATGTAACCTCGTCTTGACCTTACAGGTGTCATCTCTCAAAGATACAATATCTCAAAAGGACGAGGAGATTGAGCAGCTGCGGGCGCTTAAAGATCTAAAAAATGTACACCTCGGTGCCAGTGCCAATGGTGAGAAACGCGGGACAAGGTGCGATTCTTCCTCTCTAACATTTTTTTAGTAGATTGGGCTGCTTCAAAAACAACATTATAAATTAAGAAAACCCGAAGACATAGTTGTGTGAATAATGTGGTCTTTCTGTGGGAACAGAAGTTGATGGTTGTGGATATCTTTTGTTGAGGGCACAAAACTTTCCGGTTCCTTTGACGGGCAAGTAAGCATAGTTCATTATCGTTAACGAGTACTTGAACAAACTCAGTTTGTCATTAAAATTTAGTTGGAATGATGTTGTGAATCATTTTTTATGCAGACATGATAAATCATTTTCAGTGAAATGAAACTAAGGTCAGTGTCCATTCATTGAGCAGCTCAATGTCTTTTGTTTCCACGCTACTTGCTGCTCAAGCAATAGGATATTCCAGTGGCAACTCCATAGCATCACGCCTCCTAATCTAGTGGAGTGGTATAAATTAGAGTGTGATTTTTGTTTTCATGTTTCTGTAATTAGTATCTGTATTGATTCTATGTAGGATTTGTAAATTGCACTTGTTGTACGATTTATGTAATTATTTAAGGCTTTTACCTTTAATAAAGTGGTATAAATAAATAAATAAGGTTTTCTTTTTGCGCGATTCAACCCTTTTGAAAATGTCTTATAAGAAAATCTTTACAATTATAGTGCACAACCACCTCATACTGAAAAAAGGTATGCTTAATTAAATAATTATTTTTTACTCGATAAGACCAAACTTATATAAATATTCCCAACAAGTAACATGTCGTGCCCAGTCAATACTTTGATAACATATTTGCAAGTTGCCACAAACGAAATCCTCAAAATGATATGTATCAAATTTGTGGCTCTGCACAATATTAATTGGCCTGAGTCAATTGATTTTCGGAAAAAATTTTAAAATAATATTATTCAGCGGGATCAGAGTGTTTTTTCATTAAGATAAGGTGGAGGTCGTACCTTTATATAATGTTAAACGAGTCCGGGACGGGTGTTTCTATTTATTTTACTTAATGCTCTTGTAATTTCGTGGCTCGTGAATTTGTCAAGTATGATTTAACTAATAATAACTGAAATTACAGTGTGGAATCTATCATGCTATTTTTTGTTTTGACTGTCGTATCGGGTTAGTTGATTAATACTAACAATTTTTTGTCAAGGGCATAACTGAAATTCATCCTAAACAGAAGGGTTAAACACAAAGATTGATTTTCTTTCTGCGGCATCAAAATTAGAAAGGAGATTCAAATTGAAGATACTATCCCACCAAACCAGAGATTCGTTCAGCAGAAAACCCTAGATTCTCTTGTTCATCGACGGCCATGGATTTTCAAGTTGTTATTTTAGCTGGTGGCACTTCTAAGAAGCTCCTTCCTCTCGTCTCCAAGGTCCCCAACCTAACTTTTCATTCCCATTTCTTTTTATTTTCTCTCAACTTTCCAGGTTGCCAAACAGTTTTGTATGTTCTCAATTTCATTTCTCACCGACTGTGTTGTGGTTTGGAATGCAGGAGGTTCCCAAAGCGTTGCTGCCGGTTGCAAACCGCCCCGTTCTGTCCTACGTCCTCGAGCTGTTCGAACAAAGTAATCTCAAGGATCTAATTGTTGTAAGTTTTGTTGCCATTTAATTACTTGTAGGATTTTGCTCTAGAAAATGATCATGTAATTGGTTTGCATTGTATGTAGGTGGTTGAAGGCCAAGATACGGCTCTTCGTGTTGGGGCCTGGATATCAGGGGCATATGCTGATCGCTTACACGTTGAGGTGTTTCTCTTTAGTTCTAATTGTTATTACATTACTTTGAATTTTGAAGAAAAGTTTTATATGGGCACATTCATTTACTATGATAAACCTACCTTCAATTCATATCCTTGTGTTTTAGCATGGTAAATCTAGTTATTTGGGTTTGATTTTCTAGTGAACAGTTTCATGAGTTGACCTCAAGTTTGTTACTGTATTATCATTTATGATGCTTCTTTCGAACCCATTTCTGTAAATTACGTTGTGTAATGCTAGAGTGCTAGGATGTTGCATGAATAACCAGTGCGCTTGAACCACTGAAGAATCATTCTTTGGTAGAAATGGTGACTCGGCTGGTTTTAAATGCCTCTAGTTCATTTATTTTCCCATCATCCATGTTATGTAGAATGTGCTTGTCTTGTTTTTGGATGGCATTTACATGTATTTAATCTATTAAAACCTGAAGTGGTTTAGGGTACTTACTTGTATGGGGTGTTCTCAGAGCAGAAGAGATAGTGGTCAAGACTTCATTCAACAATGAAAGATCTTTTTACTAGCATGGCTTTATTTTCTTTTGTAAAATTTACACGTTATTATGCTGAGCAATCATGTTCATCGTATTTAAAGGGGAATCCTAGTGCACGAGGCTCCTGCTTCATCACATGTATTTTGTAATTGTTTTTATTACACGTTACAACGTAATTGTCAATTTTGGCCATGCTCCATGTAAGCAAACCTTTTCTCATTAATTTTGTTCTTATATACTTGCTGGAAGACCTATCCATCCATATCGTAATGAACCAAAGTCAGCGCCCTGGCTTTGTAGAATGGCATGTGATTTAATACTATGCATGGTCCACTTCAACATATTGTGTAATTTGGTATCTGTATGATTGATTGAAACTTGACAAAAATTGATGAGGCCTTCAAATAAGATTTTGCATCGGTAGTGATGGACACAAACTCTAGAAGGGGATATATATTCGTGCACCTCTTGGTTGAGACTTGAGAGGAATGGAAGATTTCTTTCTGTGTTTCATGTCCTAAATCTCCTCGCCTTTGTCCTTCTCTAAGCTGAGAGGCTCGTATCTAAAACCTCTTACAGAAGCTGTCTATAATGATTCACTGATTATGGGCCACATGTTATGGTCTTTTATTATTATTATAAAGCGCGTAGAATTGAATTGCCTAGATAAGTGATTATTTATGTAATATCGTAGGTTGCTGCAGTCTCCGAGGATATTGGGACAGCTGGTGCTCTTCGGGCCATTGCGCACCACCTTACTGCAAATGACATTTTGGTCAGCACGAAGCCATTTATAGTATTTCGGATCCTGGAATGTTTTTTTATTGACATCTCTTACTTTTCATGCTTCTGCAGGTTGTCAGTGGAGATATTGTTACAGATGTTCCTCCTGGTGCAGTTGCAGCTGTTCATAGACAGCATGATGCTGCAGTGACTGCAATGCTTTGCTCAGCTCCTGTCAGTGGACCTGCTGAGTCAGGATCTTCTGTTGGGAAGGACAAAGCCAAGAAACCAGGGCGCTACAGCATTATAGGGCTGGATTCTACTAAACAGTTCTTATTACATGTAGCAACGGGTAATATCAGTGTTAGTATTCTTAGCACATCACTAGTAATTAATAATTTCCAATATTAAATATCTTATACTACAACAGGAGCTGATGTTGAGAAAGATATTCAGGTTCAGAAGGGCATACTCCGTGGTGTTGGCCAGGTAATGTATTTCTGTGTGTCCATTACCATTTCTCATCATTCTACTGGTAATTCGAAACTACTATATCTGACAATTAATTGATTATACAGTCATTTGATTCTTTTCTGACCTACAACCTTCCATTCCTTATAGAAGTTGTTCTAGTAGCTGCATGAGAGTGTTAGAGTTTCCTTTTTCTACCCAATAAACCAAAACTCTCAGTTGTTAAGTGAGCTTGGCTGATTTGCTACACCATGTAATTCTTATGAATCAGAGGAAGCATTTAAATTCTTAATTTACATCAATAATTACATGTGATCGTTTGATATGGTCGTGAAAAAAAACGACAGTGCAAGACTAAACAGGGATATTATGTGAGTACTATATTCCAAACAGTATTGCTAAAGAATTAGAAAAGACCTTGTGGTTGCTGTTGTATGTTTTACGTAAACAGATGTGTATAAGGATGATTACTGGAGTTGAAAGTCTTGTTGTAACCCAAGATTTAAAATGGGCCTTTATTTCTTACTGGAATCCTCTATTTTGCTTATTTTCTTGTAGATGGAAATCAGAGTAGATCTCATGGATGCTCATTTATACGCTTTCAAGAGGTTTGTTATTTTTTATTACTTCTAATCTCTACCCGACAGTTGTACATTGCATGTGTCGTCCTATTGTTCAATTTTTCTTTCTCCCAGGTCAGTTCTGCAAGAGATTCTTGTTCGAAGGGATACATTTGAAAGCTTACAGCAGGATGTATTACCATATCTTGTCCGTAGTCAGCTGGTAAGATATAGATGGTCTATGTTCATTGGGTTGTCACTCTTGGACATTTCATCACCTTTCTAAAAAAATTTTCTTTGATGAGCATTAGAGATCAGAAGTATCCTCGATTTGTGCAGCCCAAACAGAAGAAAACGGTAATGAGAAGGCTGGCCCCCATAACAACCAAGCTGTGCTGTCTCAAATTCTAGCTAATTCATCCATCCCAAGTTTTCACGAAATCTACACCAATCAGAATGGTTCTGTGACAGTTAGAAGAACCCATAAATGCTGTGCATATATTGCCAGCAACAGCAAGTACTGTATGCGCTTAAATTCCCTCCAAGCATTCAGTGACATCAACCGAGATGTGAGCTTATCTCGCAGTAGCTTTTAGTTGTTTCTTAGTCTCTCTTACATGTTTTAGTCTTTTAGATCAATTGGGCTTTTCATAAAAAGATATATATTTATTTGTCTCAGGTCATTGGGGAGGCAAGCCATCTGTCAGGCTATTCTTTCTCTGCTTCCAACAACATTATTCATCCCTCAGGCGAGCTTGGTTCAAAAACTACCGTGAGTGACACTTTACAAGCACAATCTTGCTGAGTTGCTGTATTACATATCAGTAATAACTCTGAGTTAATATTGTTTTCAAGTATTTTGATGCTAACTTCATTCTCATCTGCTGGTTTTAGGTGGGACCAAACTGTATGCTTGGGGAAGGCACACAAATGGGTGACAAATGCAGTGTAAAACGTTCTGTCATTGGGCGACACTGCCGAATAGGTTCAAATGTCAAGGTAAAGGTTATTCTATATTTTCAGCAGAAATACTATAAGCCATCAATCCATTGGTTGTTAATAAGCAAATTACATGTGTGGAAAATATAAAATGTTATTATGTTAAACTAGTCTGATATTTCAACCTAAATCATTTCTCATGCATGTTCAGGTCTTTAACTCAATTGTTATGGATCATGTTACCATTGGTGATGGTTGCGCAATCCACAATTCTGTGGTTTGCAGCAATGCTCAACTGCTAGAGCGTGCTGTGTTGAAAGATTGTCAGGTAAGTTGTATCTCACATTAAGAAATTAGTTCCTGTGTAAGTTTCAATTGTTAGCTTACATATTATATACATTGTGATTCACTCAGGTTGGAGCGGGTTTTGTGGTTACTACTGGGAGTGAGTACAAAGGAGAATCATTGGCTAAGAAAGAAAAATGACGAGGAGAAGAGAGAATGCTGGTATGGCTCAGAATGGGAGGAAGAAGATTTTTGGGTTTCTTGTGGAGAAACCAAGTCATTTTGTCTGTCCATTTGCTATTTTCTTGTCATGGATAAAGATTTATTGTTTTTGCTCCCCTTGTGTAGTTTTTGCCATAGAAATTTTGATCGAAAAAGAACAAGCATCAGAATTACAAATAGCCTTGTATTCATGAATCTTGGGCATAAAAGAAATAATCAGCTGATGCACCAATGCCTAGCCAATTTTCTTCCAGCCTCAAATTTGGACAAATAGACAAGTTCAGACTGCATACCAAATTGGCTCTCGAGTTCAGATTCAGACAAGTTTAAAAATTAAACGTTGAGCCCAATAACAAAAAATTTATTCCCCTTTCAAGTAAGTATGATATTTGTATTATCTAAGAAGACACCTCAACTTTTGAGGCTCACATTTATTGTGGAGCTGTCTTTGGTTCAAACCCAATTGGAAGCGTGGGGTGGATTTTATGGATAAATGTGGATTTGATGTAATTTTCGGGTTAATTTTATAGGTAATAAAATTTGATGTAATTTTCAAAAAAAAGTATGATACCAATTTTAATTAATGCACGAATTTTTTATTTAATGTTTTATGATATGAAATAATAGTATTATTTAATTTAAAAGCTTGGATGGTTCCGTTGAGGTTGTCAGAGATGGTTGTTCTCAATGTTCAGATTTGGTCACATGTAAAAAAACGAAATACAAAGTGTAAGTTATAATAAAACATACAAGATTGCTAGCACCACTGGTAATGGTGCGCGGGTGTGTAGCAAATGAATAGGATGTTTTGAAAATTTAAAAGCAAGCAGAAAACCTATTTTTTTTTTGTAAAAAAAAACTAATTTTGTCAGTGATAGAATTCCTTTAGGCAATTTAGGTGCGTGGAAACAGCACAAAGTTAGAAATAATATTATCTAGTTGTATCAATTTGCTTACTAGATAAAGACAACCAAGCATTCAAGACTGTTTTCACTATTCAGGATTGTATTAAATACAATCGTTTTTATTGGTTATTAAAAAAATCTTTTGTAAGATTGTTTTCACTAGATAAAGACTTGTTCCAGATAGAAGAATGCCAAATCTTTAAGTGTTCTACCACATTTATGCCACAACATGACCGATATAGCATAGAAATTGACACTTCTTTTGAGATGAAGGAACTGAGCATTCCGAGTATAAAGATAATGAAGATCAGAAAGTGTCAATCAGGATTATAGTGTTACTTATTTTGGGTTTCCTAATTAGTATTAGAGTTAGCTTTATTATTTTTTCCTACATAAGGAATGTTTCTATTGTATTATTGACAACAACAAGTATCAATAAAGCGTGATATTGACATCGCATCATAGCATTATTCTCTAATTTTTTTGATCCATGGGTCAATTTTCGAGCAGCGGTGGTTTGCCACTCGTTAATTATATTTTAGTGGGTGGGCTATGCTCTCTCCTGAATCTAAGCTACACATCTTGTATGCATAAACTTTCAGGTTAAATATTATTTTCATTTATATTCAACCATCAAAATATTTTTTTTTTTTTTTTTGATCGGCAATAATTGAAGACATCCTATACTAGCATGTACCAAGATTCGAACTCAGGACCTCACATGTGTTAAGTGAGCTCCGTAAAGCCTTAGTCTGTTACATATTTGGTTCAAACTCATCGTGATGAAACTCGAACTAGATTCGAGGGAGCTCAACATTATCCTATTATATTTGATTGGAGTAAGCTTGTTAATATTTAATTTAATCATAAATAATGTATTTAGTGGTAATAAATGAAATCTTATAACTAAAATTAATCATATTGGTACTCAAATGTCAAACCATTTCCCAAACAGCATGTTTTCATAATTTTTAGTTTCTTTAATGGACTAGAATGTACATGTAATTTCATTTCTTTTGCCCCACTTTCCACGTCTTATATTTCCAATAAACCTGATCATCAATGAATATTATGATACTCATTCGTGAGAGATTCAATATGGAGTATACATTTTTGCAGTTGAAAACCTTTTATTTTAATAGATGAGAAGTGATGGGAAACATGTTTTTTTTTATAATTAAAAGGCAATCCTGAATCATTTCTAGCACATCATCTTGGGCTAGGCTACAAATTCAGTACCGGAACATTTTCAGCATGCAGTAAGTTGGGTAAAGCTTAATTGTCTTTCTTCAACTGCTCTTGCCAGTAGTCTTGCCCAGGGAAGTGAAGCTCAGCCTGCAAGCATTTATAAACAACTTCAAGTCAATCACTTCACTTTGCATTTGCAACAGCAGGTGTACGTTATTTCTACATTACTTGTACCTGATAAGAGGCTTCCGCTGCACAGAAGGTGCCGTAGGACTTCCGTTTGATGAGAACTGCGTAAGCTCAGCAGGCTTCACCGAAACAAAAACCCAAACATATTTGTCAGTATTTCTCATAACAATGATAAAGAATAGACTCATGAATGATTGGACATGATGCAGTAATATAAGAGAACAAGCATAAGAGAAAATTAGGTGTGTTGTTGTCTACGCTTTGCAGGTAACGGACAAAAACAACGGAATAGGAACTACTAATCACAGAAATCAAATGTTTATAAGAAGATAAGACCTCAAGCTCGTCTACGATGCCATTTGCAGATTGTCCAGCTCCATTGTCAGTTGTTACTGGCACCGCCACCACAGCTTCGTCTGTTGAAGATTTTGGTGGACTCCCCGTTGCACTCCTCCCATGATCCTTGACTTGGATTCCATATTCTAAATCATCTTCAAGCTCACCAAGTTCTTCCTGGTTCCCAACAAATGGACCTGGCATGGTATTTTCAACTGCCAGCTTTTCATCTTGCGGTGCAACGGATATAGGATTTATGGGTAAACCTGACTTATCAGCTTCACCATTCTGAGATGAAACCTCGCTAGAATCTTTTAAAATGCCATTAATGGTGTTTCCTTTATTTGATTCCCCAAATACATTTGCATCCAGATTGTCATGTTTCGAAGAGTATGAGCTGACAGCGCCGACAGATAAACTCTCCTCGCTATAAGGTACAGTAGCTAAGCATTTGGAATTGCTTGGGTTACTCCCTACATCATTATCCTCTCTCTTTCTCTTCATTCCATCATCTGAAACTGCTTTACCCTCACTTGACTTGTCTGCTTGAGCAACCTTCGAACTATGCCTACTATCCCAAGTTACATTAGATGGACGTGAAGGACGGACACCACCGGGAAATACAAAGTTTGGTATGTTCCTGCGCTTTACATGAGTTACACGGATCTCCATTCCAGGCTTCCATAATGTGTACACGTTAACAGCTTGTTTAAACTCCTCAACAGTCAACCTTATATCAAAATGTTCCCCTTCGTTTACTGGAACACCTTGTTTCCGTTGGAGACCCATGAAATAACAGTGATAATAAGGTTTGGATTTGTCTGAAAAAGCGCCTGGATATGGGTGGCACTGAAGCATGTTATAAGTGTGCCTCTCAATCTGAATTTCCACAATAGAGTTGAATTAAGGGCCATAATCACCATGGAAGTGTTAGTAATAAAAAGAGACCACATAAAATATAAGAGAAAAATAGCTATAAAGAATCTACATGGCTGTCCTGGTGGAGTCTAGAGATGTTTATTTTTATTTTTTGGGAAACTAATTAAATCACCTTCAGTGTGAGCTGGCGGAGGCGCGACTCAACCCAACCTTTCCAGTTTCTTAGATCAACTTCATTTTCAGCTGAAATGTCTATCTGAAGATAATTCTTGTACGATTCAAAGAAAGGATAAGGCTCAAAGAGGGTATCCCAATCAGCCTTGTTTGACTCCATAGCCTGAATGCACCAAGAAAATCAAATTCAATTAGAGAAGGAATAGATTACAATTCAGTCAATGTGTATGGTAATAATGGAGAATCACTATATGA
>JAYMTP010001493.1:0-23792 GCA_036897365.1 Geranium brycei | reverse complement strand
TCACTTAACACCAAGAGACCGAGAGTTACTAGAAATTCAACATGAATATTGCAACGAGTTTCTTCCTAAAATTTCAACATGAAGATTGCAGTAGGAAAATTGTATGTACCAATGTGGATCGGAGGAGGAGGTGGTTGTTGTGAATGATTTGTTGGGTGTGTTTGGGTCTTTTTCTAAGTTGGTTTGGAAAGGAGGAGAAACATGGGAGACAGTGGCAAAATTTTGAAACATAGATGAATAGGTGAGGGCATCTTAGTGTTTTCAATCTAATTTTTAAAATGAATTTATCGCTTAAGGGTATTTTAGTCATTTCACATGTCAAAAATATTAAAAACTAACGGAATTTGACGGAGATGTGCAAAATAAAAATTTTGCAAAACTTAGGTGTACCTATCTGAAAAAAAATATTCTAAGTATACTCATCCGAAAAACAAACATATCTAAAAGTAGCTACATGAAATTATCCCAAAAACTAATGTACATTGTTAGCCTTTTTCCAAATTTTCCATATAACAATTCAACGTATGTGTATAGAGAGAATCTTCTGATTAATTAATTGGTATTGATGCATACCTAAAAACTATAAAATATGCATATAGTATCAGCAATTGATCAAGAAGTAGTGTATGTATTTTTTTTATTAATCATACTTTAAATAGTTGGTGATAATTACTCGTATCCTCAGAATATGGGTGAAATTTATATTAAGCCCGAGCTTGGGCTTGAACACTTAATATGAGTTCTTCAGTTCACTTTGGAAAATTATTATAACAAATTATTACAAAAAATAATTATTTCATTGATGGTAACATTTTTGTAAGGTATCATTGACTTGTTAGCTGTAAGCTTCTGACATAAATTAATATAGAAACCACATTCTCGTATCTCCCGTCATTTCCACAAAACACCAAAATCATTGTAACACATAAATAGTATTAATATACACACAAACATACACCTACCTTATTATAACAAACATATATCTCCTCTCCATTCCAATAATAGAGAGAAAATTAAGAGAAGAAAAAAAATAGAAGGATGTGCTTTAATTTGGGCTTCAAAATTAGGAGAAGAAAGCACAGTAACAATATTGAAGAGATTGATGGTGAAGAAGAGACCAAGGGACTGCTGGTCAAGGAACTTGAGAGATTGATGAAGATACAGCAGGAGATGATCGACGGCAGAGATGCCTCCACGTCACCACACTCCAATCCACCATCCTCCTTCCACCGTTGATTTTGTTCAGGTTTTTTTTTTCTGATCGGAAAGTTGTCTCTAGATTTGAGTTCGACTATGCTATAATGAAGGAACACAACACCAAACTTGTGATTCTATAAAATTCTTAAGTTATTGCATATATAAATAATGGGTTCAAGACACCGTTGTTGATTTTGTTCAGATTCATGTTATGAGATCAGAATTTTAATTAAGTGTAATTTAGTGTTTTATTAGCATTTCTGATTGGTGTATTATTTATTTTAAAACTAAATAAATGTGTTCCATGTGTGATTAAATTTCTAGAGTACTCTCTCAAAATGAAAATTTTTCTAGAGTACTAGATTTGATTTTGATGTCGAATTTCTGGGTGTGGAGTGTGGACACGACGTCGTTTCCGGGTTGACGAGTATATATTTGCGCCATCAGGTGGGTGCGATGTAGGTGGGCCTTATGAAATTGGGCCTGTAAGCCCAACTTTCTTGTCACCAAAGAAACAAGACCCGCAATTCCACATGTGATGAAAAATGTGTGATGTCAATGGTCTGTGATCATATCATGTACAAAGTTCACACTACCAACAAAAACTTTCATAGGCGACACAAAGAAAACGTCGCCTAAATCTCAATTCACGTAACCCAAAGAGTTAAGCCACAGAGTATATGTCGTTCATAATATGTCGAGTAAACCGTGTAGGCGTGTAGCTTATTCTGTTAAACAACAATAAATGTTGTTGTTATGTCATCTACAATTAATATAATAGGTGACACAAGCTCGTATGTGTCGGTCAAAATTTATGTGGCGTGTTTGGTGATCATGTCACTTAAAGAATATGTTACGTATGTGGGGATAGTGTCACTTATAAAATAAGCGACAAAAATGCATGATGGTGTCGCTTATAAAATAAGTGACATAAGTGCATTACACGTCACTATTGTTATAGGTGACTTATGTCGTAAATCACTCAATAAATTAAGGTGAGCCACAAAATTTCTCTGAGTAGAATCTTATCAGCAAAACTAAAATTAAAAAATTTCTTAGTTTCTATTCTTATAAGGTCTAGGATCTTGTGCAAGACCGGCTCTATCTTTCGCAAATTAAGGCCAACACCTTAAGCCCCCAAATTTACAAGACCTCATATATATTTCAGGTCTATATTATTTTTCTAAAAATTAAATAAAACAACTTTGTATTTTTAATCCCATATTTGATATTTACATATTTTCTTAAGATAAACTTGAAATACAACTTATACCAATATCGCACTCAAAAGACTCAATTCCATTCACAATCCATTTCTTAAGAGCCATATTAAAATGTGTCTCTTAAAAACACATTATCGATGTAATAACTTTCTTGATTTATTATTTTTGATGTTTAATACAATAGGGGAGAGACCTTTATATAGGGTATAAACCAAACTGAATAGGAAACCCTAATATACTATAGAATAAAAAAACCCTAATGCATAATTCTAATGAGCCTATAATCTAATAGCTCCCCACAAATTCAATATGGTGTAAATCGAATTGAATTTAAACTTGAACACTTTGATGAACTATAACCTTTGATATCTTTTGAACACTTTGATTGCTTTGAGCACTTTGACCTTTGAGTGGGGCGCATTGGTCAAGACTGGTAGATACAGACGAACTTTGATAACCTTTTAATAATCTTTGATAGCTTTTCCGGATTACGGGTATGTTCACGTGTCGATTTCTAAATTACGGGATAACCCTCCAGATTATGGAGATGTACACGTGCCGGTTTCTAAATTATGGTATAGCGATAATTTATCAATAACGAGGTTATTAAAACATGTCACTCAAACCCTTACATATATTTGACATAGTTTTAAATATGTTGCGGAAGATTAACAAGTAGCTAGGCGACATGAGTATGAAAAATGTCACTTTAAGTTTACAAGAGGTAATTTAAGTAACTTATGTTGCCTAATGTAAAATATGTGACATCGTTAATTTGTGTCATTATTTCCTTAATTTTTATATGCCACATAAATTTTGAATATGTGTCTTAACCACACAATCGGTATAGTGATTGTCTTATAGTAAATTAAAATTTTCACTAATTATCTTATTAATAAATTATGTGAAAACATAAATATTACTCTATGTAGTTGCTATTCATTAATAAAGTTCGGTTTTCCTTCAAAAAAAATTGTGCATAATATATATTTTTATTAAATATATATATATATTAATTTATTTAATATCATTAAAAAATAGAAAATTAGAAATTCGTCTAGTCTTCTTATTAAGAATAATACACAAATATGTATGCCACCCGTTCATAATAAGAATGACAGAAATTATTGTATCATCGTTCCTTCATAATGTGTGATATTAATGTGTCATATGTCACCTTCAAATTTTAGTGACATTCCATATGCGGCGCCACTTATGTGACACAAGTATAGTTTGGATGACACTTATGTTTATGTGATTTTGTAACAAGTTTTGTATATTATTTTCTTGATTTCCAATATTTTCCTAACAACTTTTTTTTAGAATTTGGGTTTATATACAGTATATAGTCATCATCAGTCACTTGTGGCAGTAAACAATAATTATCTGTGACAATAATGTATATTATAAGGAAAATAAGAACATGAAAAAATGGATAGTCTACAACAAAATGATTGGAAGGCCATGGCATGTGCCAAGTGCTGTTGCTACTACCCATAATTTAACTTTATTTTGCTCTACATATTGCATATACAACAAAAGAGTGGGAATATTGATTATTTAATAGTGATGGTAGTGGGTTAAAGCAACAACCACTTCATTTTTTATTTTTGGAATTGACAATACATTTGCTTATTCACACACGTATGGAGTATAGTTGTAGGTTACCTAATTTTTGTATGTATTGCCTTCTACTTTTCTTTTAGTTGCACTTCACCACTGTATAGTTTCATTTAGTTGTACCGTCCATCACAAAATTAATTTTGATGTAAAATATCCATAATACCTCTATATTAAAAAATTCAAAAAAAATATCTTTTGAACTTTTAAAAAAAAATATTTTTTAGCACATAAATAATAAAATACTGATTTCAAAATTATTCTTTTAAAAAAATGGAAAAACATTAAAAATATATTAAAGAAAACCACTGTTAACAACGTTTTTTATTTCTAATATTTTTTTAAAAAATAATATTATTCAAATCAGTTTTTTATTATTTATTTCATAAAAAAAATTTGAAAAAAGAAGTTAAACGAATGATTCTTTTTCATTTCTTAAATACAAGGGTATTTTAGTTATTTAGTAAATTCTTAAAGTAAAATATTTAAATGACTAAGATACCCTTGTATTTAAAAATGAAAAAAAATCGTTTGTTTAACTTATTTTTTTAAATTTTTTATGGAATAAATAATAAAAAATTGATTTGAATATATTTTTTTTAGATATTAAAAATAAAAAACGTTGTTAAAAGTGGTTTTTTATTTTTAATATTGCTTTTGAAAAAATCATTTTGAAATCAGTGTTTTATTATTTATGTGATAAAAAATAATTTTTTTAAAAAAAGTTCGAAAGATATTTTTTGTTAATTTTTGATTTTTTTAATATAGGGGTATTATGGACATTTTACACCAAACTTAACTCTATGATGGACGGTGAAACTAAATGAAACTATACAATGGTGACGTGCAACAGAAAAAAATAAAAGGTAGTGACATGCAAAAAGTTACATAATAGAGAGTAGTGATCAGAAATTTTCATTCTGCTACATAAATTAAGTGGTTCTATAATAGATTTTATCCAACAAAGATGTCCAATAACCAATTGTTCATGTCATACTCCTACCACTTTAACCATGATTCATTATTTCTCTCGTACCATCTTAAATAAAAGAGAATACTGTATTAATTGATATTCTTGATTGTGAATTTACAAATAAAATAAAATTCTACACATGGCTTAAACATAATATAAATAATAAATTATAGTTCTCGTAAAATGTATGACTAATAAACTAGAATAGAAAATATTAAATTCTAACAACGCAAGTCCAAAAAAAATCTCAAAACATTATTTTTGTATTAGGATCTAATTAAACTCAAAGTTTCAGACTGAATAATTCAATACATATATATCCGTTAAACAAAATTAAAATCTTATAAATCCAAGATTTTAATATTTATTAGGAATAATTCTTAAATTAAATTTTGTTTCACTGTTACTAACTCAATTAGTTTTAAATGTAAAATGATCATAATACTGTTAATTGACATTCAAATTTTCAATCTTTTTCGTTTTTCTTCCCCAATCTGAAACCCTAACCACCATTTTCACCCATTGCTCGTTTTGGATGAGCTTCTTCGTCTATCCATGGACGATCACCACAACAGGTACAACAACAATCATGCCTTGGACAAGGACTCCCTGAGCTCCGCCCCCGCAAGGCCCACTCCTACGGCACTATCTCAAGGTAGCCATGGCTGAAACTCAATATCTCAAGGTTCTTATACATGTATGAATAAATGATGACACTTGCTACTGGTTTTAATTCTATTTAATATGCAGATTGATTCTGATTGTTAGAATTTTGGTCCTTTGAATGTTTAGTCAAAACTATCTCATAAACGTATCAATCAATGTAAATGTACACTACATATTTCTTTAAGAATAATCCGTGCTCTAAAATTCAATGTTCTCTTGCCAAAATAAGATGAAGCAGTGTCGTAAATGTAGATTTGTTTCCATGTTCAAAAGGAAAGATCGTATTTCAAATCGGTTCAATCAGATCGGTTTAAATTTTAAGTGACCCAAAAAGTATTTTGATTATTAAAAATTGTTTATAGAAAAAATAAAAAGAAAAATTAAGAAAACTATCAGAGTTAGTAACAATGAGTCAAAGTTTGATTTTGATGACCTCAAAAATTAAATTAAAAATTTAATAACTTAAACGAGAATCTAAACTTTTATGGAGACATATAAAAAATTATCCCTACTCATTATTATACTATTATTAGAGTACCACTTGAAACATGAAGTGTGAGAGAGTAAATTCAATGATTGATAAGATTAACTAACGAAAGTGAGAAATCTATCAGAGTAAATATGTATTATACAATTTTGCCTTCAAATTATATGCAGACCCTTTAAACTTTATAGAATATTTTAGTTTAAAAGACTAAAGTTAACTGAAGACCCTCTTCCATGGAATGAATTGCCAAGCTCACTATTTTCTTTTCACCTTTTCTTTTTATATCATATGGCATCTGGAAAAAAAAAAGTAGAAACCCATCCATCACAAACTTGTCATAGCTTCCCACACCCCTGGCTCAAGGTTAAAACACAAAGACTTGTGCCATGTACGCTAGGTGTTCGACGAAATGCCTCTGAGAACTTTTAACCACTAAACCACCCTTTTCAATGTGTATAAAAAGCCTAAACCTCCCATCTCTCACACTCCACACTCCACACTCCACACTCCACACCATGGCCACAGGGAAGCAGCTAGAGCCCTCTCTAGCTCCTCCTCCCAAATGCACAACACTCCATGACATGTCTCTGCTTGAGTCAGGACAAGCACAATCACAACAAGAAGAGAACTCTCTTGGTTCTCCCAAACACTTCAATCACATCTCGGCCTCTTCGGCCAGCAAGGTCTTGCCAGCTGAAGAGCTGCAAGACCTTGAGAAAAACAGCTTCTCTGAGCGGGCTCAGTGGGTGCTCAATGCCCCTGAGCCTCCAGGCTTGTGGCTTGAGCTCAGAGACGCTGTTCTATCCAGGTGGAACAAGATCCTCTCCCTCAGGAACCAGTCCGGATCGAAGAGCGCTTTCTTGGCCTTGCAGGCAATTTTCCCAATCCTTGATTGGGGTAGAAAGTATCAGGCCACTAAGTTCAAGAATGATGTTTTGGCTGGCCTCACTCTTGCTAGCCTCTGCATTCCCCAAGTAAATTCTAGTGTTATGTCTATATATGTATATAACATTATGTACAACTTCAATTCTTGGTTTGTAATGATTTGGGTTTTGTGTATGTAGAGTATTGGATATGCAACATTGACAAACCTGGATCCCCAATATGGACTATGTGAGTTTGTTGGATATGATGATGAATTAGAGTACTATGTTGTCTGTACAATCATGGACATCTGTGAACCAACTTTTGCCTATGTTGTTTGTGCTTGACTGAATTACCAGACACAAGTGTTGTTCCACCTCTCATATATGCTATGATGGGAACTTCAAGAGACATAGCAATTGGGCCTGTTGCAGTTGTGTCCTTACTCCTGTCGTCCATGATTATGAAGCTGCAGGATCCCATATCCGATCCAATCGCTTACACAAAGCTCGTGCTCACTGCAACCTTCTTCACAGGAATCTTCCAGGCCGCCTTTGGACTCCTGAGGTAATTTATGTTACTTATTCTGTGATAAGTACTTTATGGTAAATTTTCATGATTTACAAATGTTATGTCAAACATTGCAGGTTGGGGTTCCTTGTGGATTTCCTGTCCCATGCAGCTATTGTAGGGTTCATGGGAGGAGCAGCCATTGTTATTGGCCTTCAGCAGCTGAAGGGTCTTCTTGGAATAGCCCATTTCACCACCAAAACTGATGTTGTCTCTGTCATGGAAGCTCTCTGGAGCTTTCTCCAACATCCTGTATGCTTCCAAAACATAACACATACA
The DNA here is from genome assembly GCA_036897365.1 of Geranium brycei. NCBI lineage: Eukaryota > Viridiplantae > Streptophyta > Magnoliopsida > Geraniales > Geraniaceae > Geranium > Geranium brycei. The sequence continues at coordinate 15,913 of JAYMTP010001493.1, read as the reverse complement.
TAACCATTTCCAATGTTTAGGAAAACCCAAATCTTTTTTTTTACTCTGATATACCTAAAAGGTCGGGCAGCTAAATAGTTTAGATCTTTCAGATGTGGGTCTCTAACAGCTTCTGTTTTTTTCGTGACAGTGGAATCCTCGTAACTTCTTTCTCGGATCTTCTTTCCTGATTTTCATCCTAGTTACGCGGTTTCTTGTGAGTAAAGATGAAAACCCGCCTTTTCTTTTTTCTGTTGGGATTTGATTATAACCACACGAAACATGACATACAATATTTGCATATATACATGTTATGATTGTGTCAGGGAAGGAAGAACAAGAGGCTGTTCTGGCTGCCAGCAATTGCCCCTCTGCTATCAGTGGTTCTGTCAACTTTAATTGTGTACCTCACAAGTGCTGATAAACATGGAGTCAAGATAATCAAACACATCCAAGGAGGGTTGAACCCAATCTCAGTCCATGACTTGCAGTTCAATAGTCCCCAAATTGGAGAAGTTGCAAAAGTTGGACTAATTGTTGCTGTTGTAGCTCTTGCTGTAAGTGTCCATTCTCACTCAAGTTATTGCAAGTACTAATTGTCAGAGTAACTGAAACAACAATCTTAATTTGTTTGTGTTTTGGTGGGATTCAGGAAGCAATTGCTGTTGGGCGTTCTTTTGCATCCATTAAAGGGTACCATCTTGATGGGAACAAGGAAATGGTGTCCATGGGGTTCATGAACATCATAGGATCTTTCACTTCTTGCTACGTAGCAACAGGTAATTAAAAGTTCGAACTGATAGTTGATTACACGGATATAATTTTAGGGATAATCGTAAAATATGTTTGTATAATATTTTTGTCAGAAGTGGTCATTTGCTACTTTTATTCCAAAATGTTACGGTAACTTGTCCTTTTCTCAGTCGTTAAAATAAACTAAAAGAACAAATATGCCCTTCAACTTTTACCTAGTTTGATAAAGTGTAAATCTGTTTGGATATAATTTAAGATAAATCTTTGCAATAAATAAATAGAGTACACGACCAGCTCTTGCAAAGGGTAGAATATAAAGAAAAATTCAAGATAATCTTTGCAGAATAAAATAGTACACGATTTGCTCTTGCAAGAGTTGAATAGTACACAGCGAGTTTAACTTTATACTTTTGTAAATTTGGCTTAAATGTGATGAAACTAAATTTGCAGGTTCATTCTCAAGATCAGCTGTGAATTTCAGTGCGGGGTGTGAAACTGCAATGTCAAACATTGTGATGGCAATAACAGTTTTGGTGTCATTGGAGCTACTCACAAAGCTCCTGTACTTTACGCCGATCGCGATCCTAGCTTCGATCATTCTCTCAGCGCTTCCGGGCCTCATAAACGTCGGTGAAGCTTACAGCATATGGAAGGTTGATAAGCTTGACTTCATTGCCTGCATTGGAGCCTTCTTTGGTGTCCTTTTCGCTTCTGTTGAAATGGGTCTTCTTGTTGCGGTAACCACTAATATTTGTTCTTTTTAGTTCTGTAATAAAGTCAACTCCTAAAATGTCCAGAGACTAAAGTAAGAGACCTAAAATGACCTAAAATGCATATATATGTATATGATATGACCTAACATTTCAATTCCAATGGAATGGGCACACCATGTGCATTGTGCATCAAATTCAAGTGATGGGTCTTTTTGGGTATATATGTAATGGTTCACATGAAGTCAACCCTGTTTTGCATCCTTATCCTGATTTTTTTGTTGTTACGGATAATATTTACCTGTATTTTCTTTTTCCGATATAGTGATTTAACTGAACTTTATTATTTTGCTACATTACAGGTGACTTTGTCATTTGCAAAAATTCTGCTGATTTCGATTCGACCGGGGACGGAGACTCTTGGAAGAATTCCAGGGAGTGACACTTTCTGTGACATCGATCAATATCCTATGGCCGTTAAGGCTTCGGGGGTTCTTATAATCCGAATCAAGTCTGCTCTCCTATGTTTTGCAAATGCCAACTTTGTTAGAGAAAGGTATGAAAGACGGGACGTTTGGATGATAAAAATTAATTTACAAATTAATAGTAATTAAAGACGTTCTTAATTAAAGACCAGAGATAAAGTGGCTGATATAATATGAGGTCGTCAGTTATAATCCTCATTCTGATAGTATTTGTTATTGTTTTTAAATAAACATTGTCTTTGTTGTTTATTTCTTTTTGGAGTTTAATTTATCGTTAATAAGGAACAATTGATGATGTTTTTAATGTTTTGTTTGTGTTTGTTCAAAGGATCATGAGATGGATTGCAGATGAACAAAAAAACTCCAAAGAAAAATCCCAAACAAGTATTCAACTATTAATCCTTGACATGTCCAGTAAGTTTCTCACTTTATGCAAAAATAATGTTTTCCAACAAACAAAATGCTATAATATAATCATTATTCTTATCCCTTTTTTCCCTTAACTTAGTATTTTATAAAATGATTTTCTTAATATCCTCGTAATTCCCATTGTAGACCTGTTGAATATCGACACATCAGGCATTGCTTCTCTGGAAGAGCTACACAAGGAATTGGCCTCCCAAGGATTGGAGGTGAGAAATAAAATCATTAAACTTATTAATTTTAAAATCAGTGCATTAGATACTTAATGAATTAAAATTTATGGTTTTTTTCAACAACATAAATAATAATTTCATTATCATATATATATATATATATAATAGGAAAAATGGCAAAAACATGTCCGATATACTATCACAATTTTACAAGAACATGTCATGTACTTTGTTAATGCCAAAAATGTGATATGAACTTTGAATTTTTTTTTATGCAAAATATGTGCAAATGACGAAATTACCCTTCACATTAAGAACTATTTTTCAAATACATAAAAGTAAATATTTTTAAAAGTTTTTCTAAAAATATCTTTCAACTAAAACTTGTATAATCAAAACTTGTAATTTAATTTCTTAGTTAAAAATATTTTTTTGATTAATTTTAAAATAAATAAAATTATTAATATCATGGGTAATTTTGTCATTTTGTACGAACACACGTATTTTGCAAAAAAAAAGAATAATCAAAGTTTGTGGATTTTTTTGTTATTAATAAAGTAAATGGCATATTCTTAGCAAAAGTGTGATATTATAGAGTATGTTTTTGCTACATTCCATGTATAATAATAATGTTATTTACTGATATAAAATATTTATTGTTGTGATATATATGTTTCAGCTAGCCATAGCAAACCCAAGGTGGCAAGTGATTCACAAGCTGAGGCTGGTCAACTTTGTTGACAAAATAGGGAAAAGAATCTTCTTGTCTGTGGGAGAAGCTGTGGACACATGTCTTCCCACTAAAGTCTCTTCTATTTGACCAAGTATCAATGTTGTTTCTTGCTTTGTTGTTAAGTTGTGTGTTGTGTGGTTTTGGTCCCATAATTGTTGCTTATGTATAATATTCATTATGGGACATGTAATAAAAGGGAGATCCTTCTTAATTAAATATGTGAAACCATTACGGTTTTGTGTGACCTAATAAATATTGCATGTGTCCTTTTAAGGTTTATGATCCCTCATTTTGAAGTAGTGCAATATTTTTTTTTGTGATAGAATATCGACTTTTGATATATTTTTTCAGGAGAAAACAAGAAGTATTATTAAGTAAGTAACTAACCTGACATTATACCGGACAACCGAATCAACAGATGGTGGGACAGACTTGCACCGTGATCCCAACTACTGTTAGTCGTGAATTAGTCGTATATACTTTAACTAACAGTAGTTGGGATCACGGTACGAAGTCTGTCCCGCCTATCTGTTGCTTCGGTTGCCGACATAACGTTGGGTTGGTTACTTAATAATATTTTATACTTTTCTTAAAAAAAACATGTATAATATTCTCTCTGCACTTAATTGAAACCTAAAATTATATTTGTGAGCAGCTAATTCAGTCATTATTATATAAACATAAATAGAATCTTATGAAATGAATATTCTCCTTTGCAATGTCCTTGAAGCCTATAATAATTTGAATTTAATTACTGGTTTGAAATTGAGAATAATTTACCCATCAATCGGTGATATAATTGGACACAAATTCCACTTACAATTGCATCAAATATGTGGTTGACCATATCTTTCTGTGGAGCAACGCTATATATAATTATTACACCATTATTTTGCATTAATCATGTCCGATCATAGTGGATGGGTGGATATTTAAAGAGCAAAAGTGTCATATGCTCACACTAATATAATCTTTCTTCTTATGATTAACATTTTTTTAACTCACTTTATTAAATTTGGACTGATTTTCGTTCGAGAGTTAATAATTACTTGAATGAACTTCACCAATCTTAACAAATTTGTTTTTATTTAGCAGAATATCAAGATTCTTTTTTTAAAAAAATTACATCTTTTTCTATCTACCTTTTAATCCACCCACCGAAATATCACACTGAACCTCGAACCCTGATCTGAAGTCAGGGAGCAAGCAATGTCAACCACTAAGCCAAGCTCAAACGGGTAGATGTCATGATTCATATTTTAAAGTATTTATATTTTCTTATCTTATAAACAATTTGGCCTGATATATAAATCTTATTATTTGAGCAAAAAAATTTTAAATCGCCGGATAGTAGCCTTGATGGAGAAACGAGGAAGAAGGAGAAGGACCGATCGAACCGGTTCAATTTTTCAGACTAAAAATTAATTTTGATTTATTTTCGGTCCAAGTCAATTCAGGTTGAATTGATTTCAAATCAATTCAGGGCATTTTTGTCTTTTAAAAAAATATTTTGGTTTTCCCTCCAAATTCTAACAGTGATAAAAAAAATGTAAGGAAACGCAACTAGCTGACATAAAACTAAATTTTTTATTATAGCTATAGTAAAGTGTAAAACACGTCAATTTAATATACAGAGACTGCAATTAACCGTTAATTTTCTTTTCCTGTATGAATGTAGACCAAATGTACCTTTTGAGTAGGAGATGTCTAGATTCAATGTATTTGAATTTGTGACTGAAAGATTATGGTATGACGAGAACCCAATATTATAGGTGGAAATCACTTTAGGAGTAACACTCAATCAAGAAAATGTACATGCAATAACTTTTATGTTAAAGCCTTTCATTTTGGTCACCCTTACCTTCTCTTTATCTCAGTATAATAAAGAAAGTGTATATATAACACATTTCCCACCCCCTAACAATGTGTCTACATTCATTGTATGTCATTTCTCTTATGTTTTGTGTGTGTAATCATAAATTTTAGAGTTCTAGATAGATATAGCTAGACATTGTTCTAATGGAGATGTCTTCTAAACACTAATTGATAGTAAATTAAAAATCAATTGAATTGCATAATTATTATTAGAGATTAATTAAGAATTAACTAAAGAAAGTCATAGATTTTTAAAACACTGTAAAAATTTATTAGGTGGCTAGCATATATATAATTTGAATAACCTGTTGTTGAAGAAACTAAACAATTTTCTTGTAAAGTTAAGGTAATGCATGGTTTTAATATGCATTATCTCTCTATATAGTATAAAATTGGTCCCTAAAAACTATCAAAATGAATCTAATGAATTTTAAAAGACTGTGTTTGCCATGATAAAAATAATATTTGTTCTCTCCAATGTTCTTCATCATGAAACTTGGGGGTAATCACAAGCAATTTCATGGCTTCCACTCTCAAAATTGTCTAGATTCATTGTATTAAATGTGTATTGTTTATGTGTGGTTATTGGGTAGTAAGTTTGGTCATCTTCTTTTACCCTCCCACTACAAGAGAACTCTAATTTAATTAATTGACAATGGTGGTGAATGTGCTTTTGGGTACAAGTTTTGAGTTCTATATCCTCGATCTTTCTGTCACTCACTCCACCAACTCATTTACAAATATAAAAGAGAATAATTTGTTGCCTTTTTTTTTCTAAATGTCACTGGGCTTTCTGTAGATGAGATATGACTTGAAATTTTATTGGATTCAAATAAAAATAAGTTTGAAAGATTCGTATCGGATTGGATTTGATTAATGGGTATATGTTATGACACGTAATCATGCCTAAAATAAATTTTTAAAAATCATTTTCATCAACCGGAACCATTCAAATATTCTTATATATACTAAACACAAATAATTACAAAAAGTAGATAAATTAAAATTCTATTGAAGGATTTGGGTGACATAAAACATGAGGTTAATCAATAACATGTGGTATGAGAGTACTGTTGCAATTGCAAATTTTCACCTTTCAAGTTACCAATATTGTCATTACTGTTTTTATATCGCATATAAACATGGTTAGTATTTAGATACAATTTTTTTACAAAATATAATTGCAATTAAAAATTTGATAGAAAATTCTACAAGATAAACAAGCATTGATCTTTATGCTCACTTATTAGGTTATATATTTAGATCCAATAACTAATATATATGCTATACTTGTTAATAACTTCTAAAACAATTTCTCATCAATCAATAACCGATAATATCTATCAGCTTGAGCGTGACCTAGTAGTGATTGGTACTGCTTGCTCCCTAGTCTCAGACTAGGGTTCGAGGCTCAGCACGGTAATTTTAGTGGGGTGGGTTTAAGGGTTGTTAAGGAAAGTGATGTAATATTAAAACAAACAATAATTTCTTTACAGTAAGAAATATATTTGATGCAGAAATAACATGCAATCGATTGAAGTAAACCAAACGATTTATCTCAAAACTTATGTGATTTAGTGGTTCGCTGACAATGTACGTATTGTCTACATCCATAAAAATAAGATAAACTTCTTATTGAAAAAGACTGGTTCATAAACCTAATATGACGGAAAGCCCAGATAAAGTTGAGTCCGGGCACCATATTACAAATGCCCAAATATATAATGTTGGGCTGGTGACTTTTTCATGCCCCCCAAACCAAGAATGAGCGCTTCTGTCTTGAACACAAACTAGTTTACCATTTAACGAGATCATCGTACTGAGAAATCTCAGTGGATCAAGAATCGATTGAAGGAGGTATATATATCCAACAAATTCTTATTGAGTAAATTATTTTACATGAAAATAATTGAATGTATATACACAAATTAAATGAATGGATTACAAATATTGCATTTTGCTAAATCCTTGTAGAAAATAATTGCAACCTAAATCCTTCAATATTGATGAATCTTCCCAATATTATAGATTGTCTTGCAACAAGATCAAGCAGTGCCTTCGTTTCATCAATTCCTTTGCCTCTCATCGCCAACTTTCCAATTCCCACAATAAAAAAATAAAATAAAAAGGTCCAAACTTGCCCACCAAACCAAGTAACGATCAATCACCGAAGAAGAGAATGAGAATGCTTCAGCAATTTGCTTAGCGGCTCGTTTTCTTGGGCTTTACACAACAACTTCTTCACTCTTTCCGTCACCTGCATGCATGCATTTTACAACAAATTTAATTATTTTGATTAACAAGATGACTAATTTAGCATAGTAGATAGATAATAAGGAACGACAGAGATAATTATCTTCACAAATTCTAATCCGTTAAGCGTCTGGACGTAGAGTGTTAATTTTCAAAGTGGAAAGACAAAATTGCCTTTGGGTAAGATTTAATTTTCAGACCTAACAACCGAAAAATCAATTTTAAATTATGAAATTATATTTTTAGTCAAATGGCATTTTAGACTTTTCGCTTAACATTTTTCGTCCAAAAATTTCACCGATGATATTTATGAAACTTGGGTATAGGTGAATGACCCAAATGAAATTGGTGCATAGTCGTAGATAATTATCTGTAAATTTTCCTATGATATAATAGTGATGACGCTTGAATTCGAATCTTGGTACATGCGTGTTTTTCCTTCGGATGCTGATAAAAGGGTTAAAAGATCGATAACACGGTTCTCCGAACGTCGGTCTAGAACAATGTGTTTTCCTGATTCGCTGATAAAGAAAGTAGTGATGACGAACCTGGCCCAAGCTTCCTCTAGCATAGGGAAGAGACCTCTGCTGGTATCGATCGGAAATATTGGGAGGAGGAGATTTACGGCTACTTTCTTCTCTGCATACCAATTTTGCACCACCATTACTTCTACTTCGTGTTGTGACCGTTGGGATCGATTCTTGCCATTTCCCATTCAATACGTCTGGGAGACTTGACTCCTACGTTAACACACCGTATCAATGTTAAAGTAAATAAATATGGGATCTTCAATCCTTAATTTATGTTTTCAACTTAGGATGGTCATCAAATGTTGTAAGTTTACATAACTACACAATTATGTCTCATCGAATATGATATTGTACCCACAAACGTATTTGTGGTGACCTTGTTGTTCTAAAATGACAAGTCATATATGACCTTTTAATCATTAGCTGGTGATGTACTTAATTTGGATGAGTTATAAGAAATTATACGGGATCCATGTATTTAATTTGCGTCGGCCGGTTATAAATTATGTTCGAAGCAATCGAATTATGTAGTGTGATTTAAAATACCCAAGTCACTTGGGGTTTATCGGATTTGGTGATATACCTGACTATTATTGTGTCATGTATAAAAATTTTACCCGGCGCATTTTGATAAATGACTTGTCGGCTTTTCTAACACATCTATTATTGACACAGTTATGAACTTATTTTGGTGCGCCACACGTGCGTTAGGAGATTCGAACAAGTAACAATATATATAGTTATTACATATTTAGATACGACGCAATTGAAAAAAAAACATTGCGTACCAAAAGTAGTACGGTTGCGCAGTGCTTAAGGACCTCCAAATTCATCCTAACATCATCCATGCTCCTGCGATCGATCACAAACATTAATCAATTAGTATTTGATCTCAAACAATCTTATGGTGTGTTTAATTTATATCTCACCTGTGTTTTTGAGCTTCAAGTCCAAAGTAAGTCCCCAATGTTGCCATCTGAAACAACGCCACATATCAATCCATCAAGTCACCAATATTAATATTAATCTAAATTGCAACAACATACATACCAAAAAAATATCATACAATCACTACTACAAAATATATGTTTCTCCATACAGGCAAATAGCTCGCATCAGGTATAATAAAGCATAACCGACGCATACAACAGTGCATGGGCTACAAAATTAATAGTGTATCCGACCAGCGTCAGTGTATGTCGGGTAAGGAACATTATACCCTATGTATACATGGGAAGTGCTTGGTTTGTCAGCTATAAGAGCGTCAACGGTCAAAACACTACCTATGAGCAAGTTAATGGTCAATTGTACGTGGTCAATGGTCAACATATTTACTATAGCCAACAGAATATATATGCAAAGTCACGTCAGGTATGATTTTGTGCAAGGGCCGTAATTTTGACCAGACTTATATTTTGCGTACACTATGAACAACGTGTGTCGATTATATATGATCTTTAACCCTCAATGGTCATAATTTTGACCAACCTTACACCCGACGCACATTAAAAATAGTGCTTCGGCCATACTTGATCCGAAAGTTTATAAAATGAAACTTCTTACTAGTGCAAACTAAAAGCCGTAAGAAACAAAATCCCTATTAGTTAAAATATAATTCGAATTTGTAAGAAAGTTGGTTCAAAACTTACTTTCCATTGAAATATAATTAAAACTAATACAATTATTCAAATTATATGTTTAACATATACCTTCATGTTACCGGCTCTGTTGCCGAATGTTTTTGACAAGACGCCCAAGGAGTCAATCAACCCGACAGGCCTCGGAGGGTCTCTACCGATGTCCGAAAAGGCCTCCTTAATCCTCGTACAGTCGAACCTGCGGATGTTGTGTCCCGCCCACACCCTGCCGTCCAGCACCTCGAATATCCTGTCCGCCACGTCCGCGAACGTTGGGGCGCCGGCGACGGTCTCCCGCGTGATCCCGTGGGCCCGGCCGGACCTGGCGGGCACGGCCGCCATGTCCCCGGGCCTTATGAGCGTCGTGTAGCTCTCGAGCTCCGCGAGCCTCAGCGGACACACCACTATGGCCCCGAACTCCAACACCCAAAACCTCTTTGTTCCTCTGTTCGGCACCGTCGTCTCCAAGTCAAAGAACACGATCTCCGCGTTGACTTTATCCATTTTTATAATGATCTTAATCTTGGTGTTGAAATTGAAATTGATGGTGATGCAATGTTGGTGTTGGTGTTTATTATAGGGGAGGGAGAGATTGATTTGCTTGTGGTGCAAGTTAGGAGTTTGGTTAGGTTTAGGGGAGAGGTGGTGCTTAGCTTCTTGGGGATGTCTTGTGGTGTGAGGTGAGATGGAGTATTAATGGTGTCATGTACAATCTTTGTAGCTATGCTTGGAATCAGCTTTTTTTGTATGTGCAAGCTTTGGGGAATGACACCTTTTTGGACAACTATTTATGCAGGGAATTGGAGAATATTTGAGAGTAAGAAAGTGGTGGTGGATATGGGAATTAAATTGTTGGAATTTTGGAAGCAATATTGTTGATGTGTTAACAACCTTCGTATACTTGTTACACCGTTTTCACTTAGTTACATCTAACTAGAAAATGGTTCTTTTATATACTCAAGTTTTATATTTTTCCACCGGTTTAGAATTTGAGTGAAAATATTAAAATTTATAGTAAAATGACAAAATTGTCCTTGATCAGTTTACTCAAGCAGATGAGGAGGACGGGGGTGGAGGCGATCGGAGGCGACGCCGACAAGCTCCTCCGGTAACCCAAAACCCAAACACCCTTGATGGCATGATTTGAAAATTAAAAAACTCACAAAGTCATTTTTATCTTTTCAACAAATTTTAACATTTTCTATCCAAATTCTAAACGGGTGAGAAAAAAAAATTTAGGCATCTGAAATATGAAAACCAACGTGAGTTCAGCCTTGAAGACATATTCTAACGCCTAATAATAATGATTGACAATGCAACACTAGAACATATAATTTTGAATACAAATTTTGCATGAACTGAGAAAACCCCTAATCAGAGTTCAAAGTTGCAACACAAATTCAACATTTTCCACCTGCATCACCATGCAGCTTTTATTAACAGACACACCAAAGCTTCAATGAGACAGAGTGCTTTCTTCAATCTCCTCACTGTTGCCATGTAAAATCACAATCAACTTCGTTAAACCGGCACAGCGCGCTTCAACGAGAGGAGTGCTTTCTTGATCCTCTCCACGGCCGCTTGTAGAGTAGTTAAAGACGCTGCGTATGAGATACGAATGCAGCTATCTTCCCCAAATGCATCCCCCGGGACCAACGCAACCTGTAATTCAACAACCGTTACACAGTTACAGTTGGTTCTGATTCTCAACACCAAAAATATGAAATATAACATGAAACAAACAAGAGGGACACACCTGAGCCACATCCAGAAGGTACCGGCAGAGACTCTCGGAGTTCTCAATTTTACCAAACCCTTCAGCCTCCGATCCGTAGTAAAAGCTAAAATCTATGAAGAGATAGAAAGCTCCCTGCAAGTAAGTAATTACTTGTTCAGCAAACAGGTCTAGCCGACTTAATCTGCTCGGTTCTGTTAAATCGGGTTGGTATTCTAAAAATCCCCCCCCCAGGCGCTGCTCGAGCCGATTCTTAGAAAACTAATATATAGTAGCATCAGCGTGTGAATGATTGATTTAAACTGTTACCTGAGGCTCGGACATCCTTACACCCTCCAGTTCTCCAAAGCTTTTAACCAAGTAATCACGTCGCTCCCTGAATGATTTAACCATTACAGAAACTGCCTCTCCACCGGCATAGCCCAAGCCTAATGCAGCAACTGCAGCCTTTTGAGATATACTGCTCGCTCCTGAAGTGAACTGGAACAAGAAAAAATATGAGGCTTCAAATTAGCTGGAGCTTGCAGCACGGCCTTAAGTGATATGGAATTCATTCCCTCCAATATTGATTTGCATATCGAGGAGAACCCTTTCAGTGATAGTCTATCAGTTAACTTTTCCACATGTTTCCGACAACTATATGTTCGGCTGTTTCGCATGTAAAATTATATGAACTTGTAATTAAGCTAGATAATAATCTGGTATTGACTTTAGGGAAAAGTACAGATAAATACACTCAGTTATACACCTTTTCCAATTAGCTACACCTAACTAAGATTTGGGTCATTCAGATACACCCAACTTTTTTTGGACACAGCTAACATTTTGGGATGGAGTGTCAAGTTTTAAAGTGAAAAGTCTAAAATGCCCTTTGACTAAAAATCTAATTTTCAGGCCTACGAATCTAAAAATCTAATTTTAGATTTTTACCCAATGACACTTTAATCTTTTCACTTTCAAAATTAACATTTTCCATCCAAAAACTTAACATATGGGAATTTATGAAACTTGGGAATATCCAATGACCCAAATGTTAGTTATGTTAGCTAAGTGGAAAAGGTGTATGTATCTGTACTGTTCCCTTGCCTTTATATGAGTAGTTCTCTAAAGTATGTGCGGCCGTGCGGGGTTTGGGTTTTTTTTTCTTTCTGATTTCTGCCTGGCTGGACCTAGCCCTAGGTTACTGATTTCAGCCCTAATTGGGCTTTTCGATCAAAATAAATGAATAATACATTGGTTCTGCCAGTATTTTTAACAGTTGATAGACTATAACTCTGCTGATCATACTTGAATGCTTCTCTAACATTTCCGCATACGGGTAAAGACGAAGCATACCTGACTCTGGATCTTATTGCATGCTGTAAGAAAGTGTTTCGGACCAGCAAGATATCCAAGCCGCCACCCAGTCATTGCAAAGGCCTATAAAAGAAATATGAATCATCACAGTGAGGCCTACTAATCCAGGAAATGTCAACAATCATACTAACTAGATAAGTAAGTACATTCATTTCATCTATTACCTTTGAAAACCCATTGACTGTCAGAGTCCTCTCCCACATGCCTGGCAATGATGCAAAGCTGGTGTGAGTCGCCGGTGCATACATTATGTGCTCGTATATTTCATCGGAGAGCACCTAAACAGAACAGCCAAAAACAAGTTTGAGATTCAAATAACAACTGATCGGTGCTATACTTATACTATGTCCGTATTATTTTATAATGATTGTACCAGGAGCCTTGGATGCCTTGCTACAATCTCGGCAATCTGTTCAAGCAATTCCTTAGGATAAACAGATCCTGTTGGGTTTGACGGGGAACAAAGAATCATCAATCTCGACTTCTCGGTGAGTTTGGATTCGAGAACCTTTGGATCTAAAAGAAAATTTTCTGATATGAGTGTAGGAAGAATCACGGGTGTTGCATCAGCCAGCCTCGCTATTTCTGGGTAACTCACCCAATACGGAGCTGGAATAAGAACCTGAAGAACATATGTTAGTTGGTAATATAAACCAGATTCATAAGTAAACACACTTATCATTTCGATACCATATATTAGGTACTAAGAATACAACCTTAACCATATAAACGTATAGCTAGCAAAAATTTTAATAATATAAAATACTTCACCTCGTCTCCCGGGGAACAAACTGCGAGCACCGCTTGAACGATACTCTGCTTGGCTCCATTACTGACCAAAATCTGGTCAGGTGTATACGAGAGTCCATTCTCCTCTGCAAGACATACCAATTCAAATGAGTCTCTTATACCAAATATACAAATCTCACAAAAGTCAAGTCAATATTCTATAAATATATCACACCAACCCTTTAGCTTGTGACATATTGCTGATCGAAGTTCCATGGTGCCCGAATTTGGGGTATACCGAGTGTATCCTTCACGAATTGCATTTATGCCTGCCTGAGTTCCACATAACATTGGTGAAGCAACAATTTAAAGATATTACGAAGTATATACAAAAACAGGAAATAATGAAATTTACGAATTACCTCCGCTATAGGAGCTGGAGTATCAAAATCAGGTTCTCCAGCTGCCAATCTAATGACAGGGACGCCGGCTTGCACAAGAGCAGTGGCTTGGTCAGTTATAGCCACCGTCTTTGAAGGCTTCACGGCGTTTACCCTAGGACTCAATCCGGAATCAACCTGCACGGGCTCAATGCTTTTTGCTGCTCTCACCACTGACCGTGCCAATGACATATTTGTATGGCTAGCAGATCTATATCACAAAACAAAATCAGTCTCGTTGCTTTGGTACCTCTTTCAATCCAACCCTAATCATTTCTCCAAATGTTACTGACTGGCATGGTTCAAACTGAAAATTCACTCCCTAACTATATTCTGAGTCCTACTTATATTATCCTCTATTTTTCCAAGTTCCAAACACACCATCAGTGTGAGAACAATCTCAAAAGTCCTACTTACCATTGCTGGTGGTTCATTCTCACCAAACCCAAATCCCAATCATTTCAAAATGCAATTTTGTTTTCATAATTTTGCTTCTTAATTGAAAAAAACAACAACCCATATGCTCCCAACACATTACCAGCAACAAAATGACAAACACGGCAATCAATTTCCTGAATCTCCGAGTGCAAAATGAAGAACCCAGATCAAAACAAGCGAGAACGACCCAATTCAATGACAGAAACACACAAAATCAGTAAATTAGTAGTGGGTTTTGAAAAGGGTAAAAGAGCTTACTTGAAGGAGAGAGTGGAATTGGGGCGGAGAGAGGAGGAGCGGTCGCCGGAGAGATTGGAATCGGCGTTGAGGAGGAGAAATCGGTGCCCGGAGCGGAGAGGAGTGGCCATATTTGGTGGGTTGGGTGAGGTTGGGGTTGGTGGATCCAATCAAGACAATGGTAGTAGATACGAATATATCAGCCTCGGCGGGTCTAGGTCTGTGGTTGGTGGGAACTGTGTATGGTGGCTTCAAAGACAAAGACTGAGGGATGTTCTTACCTACAATTTCCTCTTCCTTTTTCTATTGTGTTTTTGTTTTCCATGTATTTTTAAGCTTCAAAATGTAGTTTTAGTGGAAACATGTTTGAGTAGGGGTGGGCACGGTTTTGGAACGGAACCCGACTTTTTGATTTTTTGTTCACGAGGACCAGACATAGAATCGCTAGTGAGGAAACGGTTCAGTTTTGATCATAATTCTCTTATTCATTTCTTCAATTCTACTTGGTTGGAATCATGGTATTTTTATTTTGGACCATATTTTAAGATGCGTAATTACATATTTAGGCAAAAAAAATTTGACAATCTGAAACCGTTGGAAGAAAAATAAAATACTAAAACAGATTTAAACATTAACGTTTTAAGATAATCACATCTTAAGTAATTAGCCTTACTCACAATCCTATTTTTTAAAGAATAATTACACATTTTTTTCCCAATTACCAAATCACTCGAATTTCAACTTATGATCTTCCGATTGAAATGTGAGCATGAAATTATTGGAGCGTCTCCTTACAAATTGGTATTGTTTAGTTAAAGGGAGATACAATTTATTAAATATGAGATAAGATTTTTAAAAGGAATTTGTGGGATCGAATTTCATTGAGCGCAGGAGATAAATCGAGTTTATGGTTAAAATTAGAGAAAAAAATTGTAATTACTAAAAATATATATATCAATAATTTGATTTCTATTGTTTATTTAAATGAGTTGGTTCAAAGATTGAGTTAGTTTTTGAATAACATAAGAGTTAGGTGGGAATGTGAGATTAGGGTTGGTCTCTGTATTTACTATTATTATAATAAAATAAAATGTTATGATACTTACTTTTCTGTGTTGAGTTGAGTGAGTGAGTTAGGTGGTAAAGCGAGGAGAGGTTGGAGGAAAGTGTCATAGTCAAATTGGGCATTGACCCGTAAGTGGTAATAACAATTAGAGGGTCGTTGTGGTGACCATAAATTACAGAAAAATATTTACATATACTCGCAAGAAACATTCTCTAATGGGCCACAAGCTTACAATATAAGTGTATTTATTTTAGGGGAAATTCCTGATGACTACTCTGTACTATGTAACTTTTACATGTCACTACCTTCTACTTTTTTTTTTGTACGTCACTACTGTAAGGTTTCAGTTAGCTGCATCGTC
>JAYMTP010001492.1:0-23795 GCA_036897365.1 Geranium brycei | reverse complement strand
TGTTATG
This sequence comes from Geranium brycei, assembly GCA_036897365.1. Classification (NCBI taxonomy): domain Eukaryota; kingdom Viridiplantae; phylum Streptophyta; class Magnoliopsida; order Geraniales; family Geraniaceae; genus Geranium; species Geranium brycei. Next base: position 23,788 of record JAYMTP010001492.1, on the reverse strand, counting down.
ATGGTCTGACACGGAGTTCTACTCCGCTGATCTTTCAATCAGAAGAGTGAGAGGAGAAGAGGATATGAGAAGAGTGGATTCAGATTTGAAATGGTTTAATCGATTAACTACAATTTTATATATCGATTCATAGACAAAGCGTACACAAGAACAATATTTTTACAAACTGAAACCACCACGACGGGCTGAAAAAACACCATGATCCACTACGGAGCATCTTAAGCAAGCTTCTTCGGTCAACTTTCAAACCAGTCATACTATCTCACACACAAGAGGAACTCTACAATAACAAGACAACAAACTAAATATAATAATAGTCTCCTCTGAGTATCAACTGAAACTCAAACCCAGAATCTGAATCCAAGAAAGCGAGTAGATTCTAAATCACTGGGGTACACTCATTTAGTTGGCTTTGCAACTTAATGGGTCACGGTCACATCACATTTCAATCCTAATCCCCGTATTTTTTTTATATTTGCTTTTATATTTAATATCTTTTTCAATATTAGTTTTTTTTAAAGGTAGTGTTTACTCAAAATGGGCTCGCAATAGATACCATGTACCATGTATTTCCTCATGTGAGGCCCATACCATACCATTAGTGAAACAGATCCTATATATGTTCTTCCTCATCCTCCAATTCCAATCCAATGTTTGTCATTGGAAGATTCACCTGTATGTCTGTGCTTCATCATCTTCATACGAATTTTCTCATGTTTCAACTCTCAAGTATAATTTGAGTTATCTCAAGATAGGCTAGGCTGGTGGTGGGTTTGGAGTTGGAGATGGTGATGGGTTGATTCTAACTGCTTATTATTGGCACAAATGGAGCAACTTTAGCAAATAGACTTTGCAAAGGGAAGCCTGGGGAAATTGGGATTTGAGATTATTGTATCAATAATGTGCTCAATACACTTTTATGTAGTCGAATGGGCTCATATTGACCGCAACATCACTCGACCCCATGTCCCTTGGACCTAAGTTCAAGTGTTTAATCAATTGGCTAACCAAGCATTGGTGGGTGTCATACCAATTGTTGTATAACATTTTGCATTGTGGTTTGGGCCACATATATAAATGGCTCAGAATTGCTGATTAATGACACATTGTTTCAGTTTAAACTCATTAGATCCATACTCCATAAACCAACGCTTGTATCTGTAATTGTAAATAGCAAGTCATTGCTTATGGTATTGTGAATATTATATACCATTCAAAAGAAATATAATGTGTTGTGATGGGAACAAATTGCCTTCATTTCCAGGCAACACGTAGTTCAGATTCTGGTGCAGTTGGATTGCTTGTTGTGTTTACTTTTGGAGAATCCTGTGCTATAGAGAAGCTTAATCACTCAAAGCATATATTCTCACTCTTTACTCAACAAATTCTTATTGTATACTAGTGAAAGCTCAAAGTCTTGAGCTAAAATAAGTGGATTCTTAGCCCAAAGAGAAGAGAATTCATAGAAGCATCTCAAACAAGCTTTAAGATTGTAAAGTTACAGAAGATTATGGTATGGACTCTTAAACCAAAAAGAATGTAGAACAAGATGATAAAGACTAGAACCATCTTTTATTAAATAGGGATCAAAAGAGAACCGACCATGCCATGAAATAAATCTTGCTTTTTCTGCAATGTTATATTGTTCTTTATAGGGCATCTGCCCCAAGCTCTTGACTTTGATTTGTACAATGAAGGTGACCTAACACCTGTAATTATTTTATTTTTGGTTGATCAAATTCATCGGTTGCCTGTGCTCTTGACAGTTCCATTTACTAATTTTATACACACCAATATACATACATCATTACACATTTTAGTTTACACTCATTAGCACAAATTGAATTGATTAATTTTATTTGATCCCAGTGTTTTCTGCTCTGTTTTAATGATTTTATTATTTGTAATGATCGCTTACTCTTGTACATAATCGAATACCCATGAAGATTTAAGTCACCACACAATTTTATATAATCTTCCAAAGAATAATTCAATTCATAGAACCTATATACTTGTAAGTAAATATCAATAGTTACATAAATTGATGGCCCGTAAACTTTCATGTTTTGTAGGTAGTGAACATTACAATCAAGTTGAATATGATGTAAATATAGAGAAGATTGAAATAAAAGTGTTGTCACAATTACACCAGAAGTCAAATAAATTGATTTTACAGGGAAATCGAATTTAACTGAATTTAACATATTTACAAACCCTATGTCTCTTATCCTTTAAGGAAAAACTTGAATATTATTAAGCAATTAACCCGGCATCACGCCAGATAGCCGAAGTAACATTTGGTGGAACAGACCCCGCATCATGATTTCAACTACTGTTAGTTAAAGCATACTTGGTTGATTCGTGTGCCATGGAATTACAATTACGGCGAGCAAAAGAGATAGAAATACCTACTCCAGAGACGGAGAGGATACGGCGACAGTAAAAAATGATGCCCCCAAAAATGTTCCTAACCTGATTCTCACGCCGAATGTGATCCACCACTCTAAGACAATAAGATTCTATCACCTCATTCACCCAGTTTTTTCCTTTTGCCCAAGACGTCTCTCTCCTCAATTCTTATGATATAATTGAGCTTGAATATATATGGCATTAATATTTCAAAATTTTCCGTCAATTTCTTTAACCAAAGATAAATTTTAGAGCAATAGGACTAGTATTGTATTGTTAATGGTTAATTGAGTTTGGCCATAATTATGAACGCAATCTTTAAACTGATACTAGTGTTTAAAATAGTTTATGCCTAAAAACGTTAATGAATCTCTCGCATGGAATTTTGATGCGTAAATTTTTTTTTTGAAATGATAAAAAAATTTTTTGATTGATTTGGTAAAATCTCAGTAATAAAATTTTATTTCATAATGTATTACCAAAATAATAATTTAACTGGGAAGGAAAGAACTGGAAGGAGGTGGAGTTTGAGACTAATTGTCTTAGGGTGGTGGACCACATTCGGAAAGGGAAACAAACCAAGAACATGTTCGGGTGCATTATCTTTGACTGCAGGCGCTTTCTTTCGGCTCCAGGATTTGATGTCCATTTATCTTTTGCTCGTAGATATTGTAATAAAGTGGCTCACGAATTGGTCAGATATGCTTTAAGATTATGGTGAGGGTCTGTCCCACCAACTGTAGCTTCAGCTGTGATGCCGGGTTAGTTGCTATTTATTAAATAAAATTTGGTTTACCTTCAAAAAAAAATAATTTATCTGGCGAGTGGGTAAATATGGAAAGCAAGAGAGAATAACTTTACAAAAAAGAAAAATGGAAAATAAATGGAATTTTTTTTGTCAATAAGAAGATATGCATGAGGTGAACAAAGGAGAAGAGTAAACAGAACCTCTTCATACCAACAACTTTGAGTTGTGTATATAAATATGAGCACTGTAATTAACAGGTTCCCAGAAAGAAGCATAAACTTAGCTAATTCATTATCTACACAGTCTTGTTCATTTCAGATTGTGCAAAGATGAGTGATCCCAAATATGCTTACCCCTACCCTCCTCCTCCTCCCCAAGGTACCCTCTCTCTTTCCTTGTCCTTAATCCGTTCATAAAAATATAGTTTTTATACATTTATTTATTTCTTCCTTCTTTCCCCTCAAAACCATGTCAAAATAGATAAAGTTTGCAACTGGGATTTTTTACTGAGGAACAAAAGATTCAATTTTGCAACATGGGTTGTTGATTTCCAGTTTTCTGGTTAGGTTCTCTTTGAAGGAACAATTGTTTTCAAGTATCATGCTTGAAGATTTTAGCCTTTTCCTTTGGTAATGATTCTCAGGATACTATCAAGGGCCTCCAGTAATGGCTCCTCCACAATATGCATATGCAGCTGCTCCACCTCCCAGGAGAGAAAGAGGTTTCCTTGAAGGAATGTAATGTCTCATCTCTCATCTACTTTTGTTTTCAGCTAATTATTTTGATTATGTTGTGCTCCATCTACACTTTCCTTATGAATTTTAAATTGTGGGTGTTCTGAAATTTCTAGTTTTGTTATGTGGGTAATGATTAATTTTGTTGTTGCAGTCTTGCTGCTCTCTGTTGCTGCTGTCTCATTGATGAATGCTGCTGTGACCCTTCCATCATCCTTGTTTCCTGATATTTGTCATCCACTTACACTTCTGTGTTTCTGCTTATGTATCTTAATCTCTACACAAGATTATAAATGATTATTCTATATTATGTGTTATATATCTACATATCATTAGTTGTCTGCTACCAATTTACTGCTCTTTCCAAGACATATGCAACCTTAAGTTTCATGTGCACTATAGCCATCAATTTGTATCAAGTTTTTTTTCCTTTTCTTCTTTTTTGCTGATGAATGAGTGAAAGAATGGTCAATGGTGGGTGGTTTGGAAATCACCAGTCCCTTCTAAGTAGAGAAAAAAGAAAATTCTTTTGATAGGACATTTCTGTCCCCTCTTTTCTGAGTTTTGGACCAATTTGAAGTTGAGATAGACAAGTTTCACAATTCCATTCCATTAGATTTGTTTGTGGGGTGAGGCTTGTTGGATTTTCCATTGCTTCTGATCTTATTATGCTCCTATTCCTTCCCCATTAACTGAATGGGTATGATATATGTTTTGTTCTGTTCTGATGGAGCTATTTGGACAATGTACCTTAATAAGTTTTGAGTTAGCAAAAACCATGTGAAGCTATCTGTGATTTTTGCTTCTGTTTTTCTTATGTGATATCACTTATTTGAAATAAGATTGTATATCACAAATGATCTGAAACTTGAAATCTATAATTATTGGTTATTAATATGTTTGAATAATTGAGTTAGTTGTAATTAATCACCTTAAATGTGGGCAGGTGCTGCTTATTCAATAATATTTAATGATATACATGTCACTGGATTAAGAGTTCAGTAGCTGTTCTAATCATGGCTAGAGGAAAATAACATTGGTGTTGGGTTTGGTTTCTGGTACTTGTCATTTGGGCATTTATGTGGTTCTCATACCAGTGATGACTATAAGTTTTAAATCAATCAAATAAGATATAATTTAGAATAATGTAACCAAACATACAAGTGAAATATATGTGCAAATGAACAAAGAAGCTCAGTGTTGTTTCCTAGGAGTGTTCATCAATCACCTTATCCATCTTCACATTAACTCCACAGACACTGAAGCCACCAAAACCTTTTTTCTTCCAAATACTGGATATTATGAAAGCTGATGCAACCCCAGGCAACACAAACCAGTCTTCGTTTATCTAGTACAAGGAAAAAATGAAAGTTTGAGTGCTGTAACTCATGAATTCTCAGTTCAAGTTTGACAAATGGCCATAATGTACCTTGACTACTCCATCTTTCAAGTTAACCAATGCCACTGCTTTGCCATAAGGATACGCTTCGGAAAACTCAACTGCGGTCATGAAGTCTTGTTCGTGTCCTCGCTTCTCGAAATGGCTGTGCTCGTATTCAAGCTTCTTGCCCAAGAAAAACCTTACCTGCAACATAATGCATTCTAGGCATTTTAGATGGAGAAAACAGGTTTCCTGAGATGTCCCGATACAAATGTAAATGCCAAACAAATGAGAATAGTGTACTGGATTAGATGCATACCATCCTGTTTCCGATTAGATCGAAGACATGGCCATCTTCATTTTGTTTCTGTAGGGACCAGAGAGAATCCATCAAAGACCATCCACTTCTCACATACTCTGCAAGAGTATGTATCTCCCCAGATTTTGTAGTGGCGATCACCTCCTTTTCGGCAATGCAATTATCTCTAGCTTTTCCATTATCCCTAATATGAGACCCAAAACAGCAAACAAGCAACTCAGAACTTCTGTTTTGAAATAACATGATTTTTTTTGCGAAGAGTACATAATCTACTTGAAGAATACTTATTTAGTATTTGACATTCAAGACAGATTCAGAAGAATAAAAAAGTGTATTTGCATGCTAATGTCACTTTTAACCTATGCATTTATATAAAATGGAGTCAGGACAATTTATAGCATAAAACATAACCGTAAATACCTCAACTGAAGGCTGATAAGCTCAGTGCCAGCTTCATTAATGACCCGAGTCAACCTCTTTGCATGCCCTTCCTTCAGAGAAAGGGGAAGGAAGCACGAACTTTTTGACAGAACTCGGGAGCGAATCATGTGGAGCACATGGGGTGCTGGACTGGGACTAGTGAACGAGACTGCAACTCGAAGGCAGGTTGGTTCTCCACTTGCAAGCCCAGAACTTGGAACTAGGTCCAACCATTTTTCAAAGGAGAGTTTGGATACTGGGGCAAGAAAGTCTTGCAGAGAGAGTGAAGTAGATCCCAATGATTTCGATGCTTTGCTCATTGGTAAGTTTGACGGCGAATGGGATATAAGTTCAAACAGAAGTTCTCCTGAAGGCTCACACCGGAAAGAAGCAACTTGTTTCTCTGCGGATTCAGACAGAATACTTAATTTCTGCTTGGCACTGAAGAACAAATCAGGCTGTGTTTTACTAAATGATACAAGTAAGCTGCCCTTGTGCCCTTCTGGTAAGTTTTTGACTCCCACTATCTCCAAAAACACCTACAAATTAGGAGCACGGAGAAATGAAATGCTAATATAAAGAAATTCACAAACACACAAGCTGCATATAGTTAGACCAATATGGCTAAATGTAATTAGTAGACTGCTGCTTTAAGCATGATCTACTAAATGACTCCTTTAAAACCTGAACTATCACTTATAGACGTAGTCTAACATTTTTCTTTACAAAACTATATAAACACATTTCATTGTTGTGATGCGAATGAAGCATATTGTTGCAGCTATTTGCCAAAAGAAAAGGTAGCTGCATTTTTCACTTGAGATCAAGAGGTAGATAACAGTCTCATAAGCCTAGACGAGATATAAGAAAAAGAACGGGGAAGAACAACGTAACAACTTGAAATTGGAAGATGTAAACAGATAATTAACACGATTAAAGAGTGTGAAAAATCACCTCAACAAACTTCAATTCCGGAAGCTGAATTATCTTTTTGCTTTCACCGGATGCGACTATTTCCTTGCTCATGACGGTGGACAAGTTCTGAGTACCCTTAAGAGGGGACGGGGCAGTGCCTCTATACATTGCCCCTGCCCTCCAATACCGTCTACCATATGTCGCTTCCCACTGCTTAGTAGTTCCGGAAAATCCCACATCCAGTTTCATCCCTTTAGTTCTGTCCGAGTCCATGTCATCATGCTGCAATACCTTGCCAAGGACCTCGGTCAGGTCTTTGCAATAAGAAACGGGATGCAGTTGATGAGTGTGCCAAATAAGATCGATGTCGTAGGTAGGAACACAAAAAAGGTCTATTGACCTCTGCCTGTTCCATCTGATTAGATGCAGAAATCCCTTATATCGGGTTATGGCTTCTCGAAGGAAGATATCATTGTTCATGTGGGGTCTGGATACCTATTAATATAATGTTTAAGAAGAAAACAGAATGAGCAAAAACTTCAACAACTGGAGGCTCTTTATATTTATAATCAGATTATTGCCACTTGACATTCATTTGTCCTCTTCTATATGGGTAATTATATTATTGGTAGTAAGTATAATACTCAATCTGAGTGTCATGCGTCTTCAACTAAGTATGTTTAACCATTTAATAACTCCAACAGAGTGTGAAACTGATGTATAAATTTGAACCATCATAATCTGAGAAACTAAAATCGGTATCCCTTTATATTATCACATTACCTGATAAAAGAAAGGACTCTGCCTCTTGACAGATGAAACCAGGTCATAAGTGGTACATTTTTCAAGTCCGGCTGTTTTTTCAGAGACATCCTCTGATAAACCTCTAGCCAAGTCAAAGTTATAAGGCTCTTCTGGATACAGTCTGTTCCAAATTTCTTCAGTTTCTCTTTCAGAAGGACCTTGAACAGAAGATGCCACATCAGAGTTGTCAAGGATCTTCCCATAGAGTGTCTCACAGTCAGTTTTGTACCGAACCTACGTAAGATAACCATGAAATACAGCTTGAAAATCCATTCTAAATAGCAAGAATATGGATTTCGAGAATATGGATTTTGGTTAACAAGCATACAGGATTTAGCCTGTGGCAGTGCCACACCCATTCACAATCAAGAGGAACAACCAAAGGCCCTTCTAAAACTCGGGATTCAGAATGTTTGGCCAGCAAGGGAAGCCAGCAAGCATTGTACCTGAAATTGAAAAAATCATGTTATAGGCAAAAAAAAACTCAATCACAAAACCAAACTTCCATAATCCATTTGATGAGGTATAAATGAATATGCATGTTCCATAGTTCAAGAATCATATAACAAAACTTTCATGAAATAAACAGCACAGAAACTATAAATAGCTTCATGACAGTCAAACAACAACACAGTGTGATAGCTGGACAATGGTAAGGGAATGGCGGAGACTTGGTATAATAAAAGATGAGATAACAACTGTGGTTATTGCCCATATAAGGTGAGAACAAAATGAATAAGCTGAATAGACATTGGACATCAAAAAGATATCTCATACATACAATGCCTCCACATTGCCTAGCAGGTAGGGGGAGGGCGATGATTTCCATAAAGTTCAAAAGAACAACCTAACACTAATGGAAAGAAACAACAATTCAAGATTGCTCTCATAATGACAGCGTTACCTATATATGGCCTTTTGCAGGGAGGGGCCTTCGTAAAGCCAACGATTCCTATCAACTGTTGCAAGGAACTCAAGATGTCGCTTTGCTGCAGCTAGAAGGTTTACACTAACCAAAATTTCCTGTGCTTCAAGCCATTCCATCTCTTGTTCCATCTCCATCTCTCGATTCTAACCAAACACACGAGACTATTCAAACAGTGTAATGATATCATAAAAGGACTATAAAACCTTATAATAACTGGTAGATGAATCACACAATATGGTCATGAATCAGTTGAACCAAGTATTTTTTTCATTCTAAGTTAATCAATGACCTAATACATAAGCATACACACACTACATACTACATCAGTTTCTGTCAACATCAACCATAGCTTGGGGCACAAAAAGGAACAATCTTTTGGAAACATGAAGAACCAAAGAAATATCAGTAAAATTACAAAAGAGCAATTGAACAGAAGATATACTTTTTTTCCGGCAGAGGACGAATCAATCAAGAGTACTTACTTGCCAATTGCAGTTTCAAATCAAAATACGACAAATTGAAGAACCCAGCTCAAAATAGTTATCTTCAGCTCGGCCCTGTTTCATCAACATAATGACTTGTGAGTATCTAGATTCAATCAATTCCCGTTCTTTCCACGCATTTTCCTAGCAAACAATCTGAACTTTCCCAATATAAAAACCATTGACTTTGAAGCAGTCAGCAAGAAAATCAACCGTTGAAAAAACCTCAAATGACAATCCTTTTACCTGCAAAACAAAAGGGTAGTTTTCGATTCCCACCTTGTTCGAGAAAATGCAGTGTCCGCCGGCGGAGAAAGCTTAACACTCTCCGATGATGTCGCTCACATGTAATAATTTAGTTCTGGTTGGGATTTTTGTTTACACAGTGAGATGTTTAGTAGTTAATTAAGTAACGGAGTGAAATGACGGGAACATCCTTATAAATTATAGCAGACCACGTTATGTATTGAATGTGCCTGACACGATTGGGATCGTGGGCCAGCCTTAAGGAGAAGGCCCGTAGAGTCCAAGGCCCAGTGAATCTTTTAATCTGTATTTTGATTTATAATAATAATAGGTTGAGTTGAGGGTAAAGTTAAAAGGGCGGAATGTACATATGCTCTCAATCATGAAAGCTACATTTGGTTGACATCTTATCAACAAGAAAGATTAATAATCTAGTCACTGTTAAATTAACACCATATATGCACTCTATACCTACATGTGTCTCAAGCTAGCCATACTCAAGTACAATGGATCTGATTTGTTTCAAATTATATTTCAAGGATAATTATATTTTTATTACACTTTTTTTTTCCTGGTATTTTTTTTCTATAAAATTTGAATGAATTCTTTATTTAATTTAAAAAGGTCATAAATGCTCACAACTAACCATCAAATTTTTAAATAGATGACATTCACTCATCTTCAATCCAATTCCTTTATTCTCTATATTCATGAACTTGTTCTGATGTATCTGGTTCAACAACATCTACAAAATCTATCAAATTAACTAAAGGTAGAAGAAATTCTGATGAAATTTCAAACATATGAGTCATCAAATTCACCAACATATGGGTTTCTAAAAAACTTAAGAATTTCGGCGACCCCTCAGACTAAGGGTAAGCTCAAAAACTCGCTAATCCGGTCTAACCCACCCGCTATGAGACCCAATCCGATGTGACCCAGGCGGGTGGGTCCACAAATGTACAACCCGCTACATTTGGACTGGGTGGCGGATTGGAGATCAAAAACCCAGCCCAACTCGCTACCTTATTATTTATTGACGTATTACGATTTGTAGTTTGTTTGTTAATATGGTGATATGTTGTTAAATTTTTTTAGCAGTATTTTGTTCTAAAGAGTTAATCTGTAAAAAAACAATTAATTTTGATGTTTATAGAAATTTGTTCTGGGCTTAAAAACCTCAATAATATTTCTTATCAACCGGGTGGGTCGGGTAAAACCTCCAACCCACCAGGTTGGGCATGGGCCCTCTTTTTCCTAACCTGCTCCTTCGGAGTTGGGTCCAATAATTAGTCCAACTTGTCCCATTCTTATCCCTATTTCAGACTGTCTCCCTCTGTTGGGATTCGGTATTGGATTGCTTATTGGAATGCTGGGGCAGTGTCGTCATTGCCTACTCGTACTCAAGGTTGGTGTAAGCCTCTAACGTCATGGTTTAAGCTGAATATAGACGGAGCGATTGATTCGGTACAAAACATTTGTGGAATTGGGATGGCTCTGCGAAACGATCTATGGTTTATGCCAAGGGCTTACCTTAGTTGGGTACCACGGTACCTCTAGTTGTTGAGGCACTAGCGGTAAACAAGGCCTTGCGGTTGAATCGAGGAATGAATATTATTATTGAATCAGATTTCTTGGGGGTAGTTCAAGCAATAAATGGGCGTACGTGTATAGCTTCTCCATTTGGAGGTGTTATTTTGGATTGTTGTTTCTTACTTAGTGACTGATTCAATATTTTAGTTTGTTTTTCGAATTGATCAGCAAATAAGATAGCTCACTTTCTAATTAGGGCGGCTCTATCTAAGTCTGGTTGAGTAATGACTTCCTCTCTTGACTTATTCGATATTGTATCTCGTGACTTGTCATAATGTTGCGTTTCTTTAGAAAAAACTTATGAGCTATACAACTATGAGGGTGCCTCCTTTTGGTATAATTAAATCAAATATTAATATTAATCCTACCTAGAATTTGACAAAGTTTACTTCCTAGAAATAAAGGTAAAACAATTTCATTAAAACTTAGTTACATATAGAAGATTGGTCTAGACACATGAAAAAGAACAAAAGGAGAGTTTCTGTTTTGAGCAAGAAGCTGCAAAGGGACAGAGTTTGAAATAGAAGACGACGAAGAAAACAAGAAAGCATCACATTCTTTCGAACTAAACGATTTAAAACGGACTCTTCAAAGAAGACAGCTCCGCCCGAACCTCGGAACCACCTCCTCTCTCTTTCTCCCCCCACCAGCTGTGTTCACATCTCCCTCTTTTTAACAATTCTCATTTCAACAGAGAGAGACCCAAAAAAACAGCCCTCAACCATGGCTCACATGACCTACGGCCACCGGCAGGAGACAGTGATCAACATGACGGGGAAGCCGCCGGGCAGCTACACCGGCGGCCTCGAGTTCTCCAGCCTCACCTACACGGTCGTAAAGAGGAAGAAGGTCGAGGGCAAGTGGGTGAGCCAGGAGACGGACCTGTTGCACCGGATCACCGGGTACGCGCCCAAGGGGTGCGTGACGGCGGTCATGGGGCCGAGCGGGGCGGGGAAGTCGACCTTCCTGGACGGGGTGGCCGGGAGGATTGCGAGCGGGAGCCTGAAGGGGAGGGTGTCCATGGATGGCTTGGAGACCAGCCCTAGCTTGATCAAGAGGACTTCTGCTTATATCATGCAGGATGATAGGCTCTTTCCCATGCTCACTGTTTACGAGACCCTGTTGTTTTCGGCTGATTTTCGACTCGGGGGAGCGTCGAGGAATGAGAAGATTCTGAGGGTTGAGAAGTTGATCGAGCAGCTCGGTTTGTCAGTAAGTTCTAATCAGCTTTCGATTTAAAACGTTATATGAATCATATCACTATTTCATAATAAGTTTGACGTTTATACGAGTGAGTCCTGATAATAGAAACATTTGTTATTGTGTCCACACTAGTTTTTAGAAATGATAAAAACTCGAACCTCAACAGGATTAGTGTCTGGGATTAAACAGATAGAAGGCCAGCTTACTAACTGTTTCTTGAATCTTCATGTTAAATCTCATAGAGAAATAAAATATTTTAAATCCGACAAGAATAGGTATCTCCATCTTAACAGAATAAGGTATAAGGATGACAATAAAATAGGTCTAGGAGTAGATTTAATGGTTCTCGTCCTCTATTCTATTGGAATATTAGGAATTTCGGATCCCCATCGAGTTTAGAGATTATTAATTCTCTATAGCAACATGGCATGTTTAGTGATATCATCCCCTACCCTTTCGGATGGAAGATATCTAGTTTCCATCGGATTTGAGGATTTTTATCATCTTAATTATTATGTCCACATACTAGTTTTTAGAAATGATAAAAATCTTTATAATCAACAGGACTATTATTTACCATCAAAAAGATAGGAGTCGAAATTACTAAACGGCTTTGAATTTGCATGTTACACTAAATCTAGAAGGAATAATTAGTATCTCCATAATAACTTAATAGGGAATAAGGATGACAACGAGACAAATATTTAGTGGTCCTTGTTCCCTATCTTGGTGGATTGGGGATGCCGGGTTCTTGTCGAGTTTGGGAGATTATTGCCTCTATAGGATGACAACGGAAAGAGTTAGTGATCCCATCTCCTACCTCATCGAATCGAAGACTTCTAATTTCTATCATATTTGAAGATTTTTGTCATCTCTAATGGTGGATAAGGTCGATGAACCCGTCCAAAGACATCCCTAATAATTTTATCATCAAACTTGAAATATTATATGCAAATTGCATACTCTAACATGTGATATTTATTTACCTATAGTCAGCCCGAAACACATTCATAGGCGACGAAGGCAAGCGAGGAGTGTCGGGCGGGGAGCGCCGGAGGGTCTCGATCGGAGTAGACATAATCCACGGGCCATCCCTCCTCTTCCTGGACGAGCCAACCTCGGGCCTAGACTCCACCAGCGCCCACAGCGTCATCGAGAAGGTCCACGACATCGCCCGCTCCGGCAGCACCGTGATCCTGACCATCCACCAGCCCTCGCACCGAATCCAGCTCCTCCTGGACCACCTCATCATCCTGGCCCGCGGCCAGCTCATGTTCCAGGGCCCGCCCAAGGACGTCACCCTCCACTTGGGCCGCATGGGCCGGAAGGTCCCGAAAGGAGAGAACTCCATCGAGTACCTCATCGATGTCATCCAAGACTACGACCAGTCGGAGCACGGGGTTGGCGTCATCGCCGAGTTCGCTCGAACCGGCATGAAGCCGCCGCCGTTGAATGAGGACGACGAGTCGATTGTTTCGGTTCTCCCGACGCCGACTCCGCCCCGACCGCCGAGGTCTCAGATGGGGAAGAAGGTGGTGGCGGGCGGGAAGCGGCTGCCCTTGCATACGCACACGCCGGTTGATGATAAGTTTGATAGTAGTGTGAGGAGCCCTTATAATAAGAACGCGTCGAGGTCTTGGACCGCCAGTGGACTTGTGGAGACTCTACGGTTTACTCCCACTAGGCTACGTACCGATGCCAAGATCCAAAACCCTACGAGGTAATCAAAACAACTTCTATACTATATATATATATATATATCTTGATAACATAAGTGTATACCCAAACTTGTTAATTAAGCTAGTAAATGGAGGTGATAATACAGAGGAGAAGTCTCACATACTAAAGGCCGAACTGATAGTTGTGACATGCTTTTATGTCAATAAATTTACGTATTCTGACACTATATTAGAAGTCAAAATTACAAGTGAATGTCCGAACTTATTGATTAAACTAGTAAATGGATGTGACAATATGACAAAATCTCACATGTTAAAGACTGAACTAATAGATAAAGTTGCGTGTTTGTTATTTCAGGTATGTAACTTAATACTTACTCACTCTTATGTGCAAGACGGATTACACATTATAACCTTGCCTCATAGGCCTTTAAGTATATGACTTAAATTGATAGGATTAGCTGAAAAAATGTTTTTACTCTGTTTTCACAACAAAGTGGAAGTGATAACAATAATTGGTTCATATGCTGACAACAATTCATCCTCTGTTTGGACAGCTCCTCTCCCGGCTATTACACATACTCGAGCGAGATCCTCCCGGGAACCCCAACCCCGCACAGCAGCGACTACACCGTCAACGAGAACGACTACCTCACCCCGAACATGGCCCCCACGGCCACCTCCGGCAGCCACCACCAGGGCCTAGGCCCCAAATTCGCCAACGGCTTCATCTCGGAGACATGGATACTAATGCGCCGCAACTTCAAGATCATCAGCCGCACCCCAGAGCTCTTCCTCTCCCGCATGGTGGTCCTGACGGTGATGGGTTTCATGATGGCGACCATGTTCATGAACCCCGGCAACAACCTGCAGGGCATCACCGACCGCCTGAGCTTCTTCATCTTCACCGTCTGCCTCTTCTTCTTCTCCTCCAACGACGCCGTCCCGGCCTTCATCCAGGAGAGGTTCATCTTCGTCCGCGAGACCTCCCACAACGCGTACCGGGCCTCCTCCTACACGATCGCGGGCCTGGTCACCTACCTCCCCTTCCTCCTCCTCCAGGCGGGGGTCTACGCGGTGATCGTGTGGTGGGCGCTCAAGCTCTCCGGGCCATTCCACTACTTCCTCCTCGTCCTCTACGTCTCCCTCCTCTCCACAAACTCGTTCGTAGTCTTCGTCAGCTCCGTCGTCCCCAACTACATCCTGGGGTACGCGGCGGTCATCGCCTTCACCGCGCTCTTCTTCCTCTTCTGCGGATACTTCCTCAGCGCGGACAGCATCCCGGGGTACTGGAAATGGATGAACAAGATTTCCACAATGACGTACCCGTACGAGGGGCTGCTCATGAACCAGTACCAGACCAATGCCACCTTCGGGAGGAACCCGCAGGGGGTGGAGCTCACGGGGAACCAGATACTGCAGGGGCTCGACATTAGCATCCACGAGCATGACAAGTGGATCAATGTTCTCATCATGCTCGGCTGGGCTCTTCTTTATAGGATTCTCTTTTATATCGTCTTGAGGTTCTTCTCCAAGAACCAGAGGTCCTAACTTTTACTTATTGGACATTTTGTTGCTCATTTCCTTTTCCTCAATGTATCTGCAAATTGGAATATATGAACGTCATAAATATGTAGTTATTAGTTCTTGTGTGGATTTGAATGGATCTAGTGTTGGATTAGTGGAGATTGGTGTCTATTTGGAGATTATGTATTGCAGAGTTGGTTTGGTGGACACTAATTGTTGTGTAAGGACTAAATGAAAAACTAATTGTTATGTGTGTTTCAACAAGGTAACAAAATTGATAAATTGTGATGAAACTTAATAAATATATTGCTATAGATGACATATTAATTAACGGTAAAGGGAGCTTACGGTGGAACAATTGACATTTCAAGCTTGTCTAGTTATGGAGAGATGGGAGAAAGAGTAGAAATGATCAAATGTATACTTTAAAATTTTGAATATGAAAAATTTCACATGACCCCTCTTAACTATGACCGAGTTTCACTTAACTCTCCTTAACTTCAAAATCAACTTGTAGAGTCACTTAAGTTTGAAAAAGTTTCACTTTACCATTTTCCGTTATTTTTTTTGAAAATTCTGTTTGAATTTTTTTTCTTATATTTTTTTACAAAAACAAAGAATAAAAACAATATTTTAGTATTAGTTTTTTTATGAAAAATACTTTTTTTATAGAAAAATATAAAAATAAAAAACAATGTTTAAAAATCATTTTTTATTTTTAAATTTTTTTCATAAAGAAAAATTTTAAAAAATTATTTTTACTACTAACAAAATTTTTATCTTTATTTTCTACAACGAAAACATTATAGAAAAAAGTTCAAAATCATTTATTTTATTTTATTTTTTTAACACAAGGGTATTTTTGTCATTTCATAAAAAGTTAACAGAATTTTAAAAAAAGTTAACAAAAAAAGGTAAAGTGAAACTTTTTCAAATTTAAGGGACTCCACAAGTTGATTTTGAAGTTAAGGGGATTAAGTGAAACTCGACCATAATTAAGAGTGGTCACGTGAAATTTTCCCTTCTGAATAATTTGAGGGGCATTTTAGACATTTCATAATTAATAAAATATAAAACTAACGCTCATCCAAACACAAAATTCTAAACTTCAAACACAAGATTTGATTATAACTAAGAAATAAGAAATATCAAACAACACATAAGTTAGATACACATCACCCATGTCGTTCAACTTCTTGGAGAAGTCATTGTGTGATAAAAGAATTGCTGCCAATTATGTATCACTTATTTGTCATAGTCGACTTAAAAGTATATCACAACATTATACTCAAGAATTTTTACTCATGGTATTTTTGTTAAAATTAACCAAAGTTGAATGAACTACATTTTTGAATTAACGTGTCTGACACGTGATCAATACTTTTACAAAATCAACACATTTGCTTTTGATTTTTGAAAATAAAAAATAGGACGATGATACCACCACGATATTAACAAGTGAAAACCTCACGAAAATATTTACATTCGATTATCACGACAAGTGCACCGGTCGCTCAAATAATAAAAGCTTGTAAATAAAGTCCGGATGCTAAGAGTTGAGCTTTAGAAAACAAGGTTGAACGAGAATTGAAATGGGTGTTTGGTATCTTTTATCATGTTACCAACTACTAGCTGCTAACTAAATATGTACATATACATTCAATCACTCAGTTCTTTGTAGTGAAAACTAATTTTACAAAGCAATTCACTCAAATACAAAATATAGAGAAGAAATCAGAGAATTAAGGGATCATGCGAATTACAAAATATAAAATTCAAAATCCCTGATCTGCAAGGCTAGAGTGGAGAAAAAAATGAAGGCCCAGAAGGCCGGAATTTTTGAAGGAATTTTCTCATCCAAGCCAGATTGGACAACAAAAATAAAATTGCTAGAAGGAGGGCTTGAACCTCCGACCTTGTGGTTAACAGCCCCACGCTCAAACCAACTGAGCTATTCCAGCTTGGTCGGTGATTATGAGGCGAAATAATATATATTTCCATTCAACAAATGGTTCAAATGGAAAATTTTGAATTCGTAGAACACCAAGTCCGAATAAATGGAAATCATATACATTATTAATGAACTAAATTGAATTAAATCAAAATTTAGAGTTTAAATTAAATCTAGCTGAAATAGGTAAGTCATAAATTATTTTTGAAATTGTACAACATTATAATCAATGTGGAATAATAAAATGTAGAGCGTGATTATATACTATTTTTAGTAAAGGGAAAATGTCACTTACCTTCCTCGTTTCACTAATGCATTCTGACAGGTTTCCGAAGTTTACCAATTTCTCACAGAAGTCAAACGGTGTTAGTTTTTGGTCAAAATGATGAAAATGCCCATGTATTAAAAAAAATAAAAAACATTTTCTTAAAAAATATTTTTTCATAAAATAATGATGAAAAAATGATTTTAGTATTAACAAATATTATTTTTTTAAAAAAAAATTATAAAACATAAAAAATGATGTTTAAAAACTGTTTTTCATTTTTAATATATTTTTCTTTAAAAAATATTTTTAAAAAATAATATTAGAATCAGTTTTTATTATTTATTTTATAAAAAAATATGTTTTAAAAAAATGTTTTTTTAAAATTTTTTTTAATACAAGGGCATTTTCGTCATTTTGACCAAAAACTAACACCGTTTGACTTCTGTGAGAAAGTGGTAAACTTCGGAAACCTGTCATAACGCATTAGTGAAACAAGTGAGGTAAGTGAAAATCGCGTATACCACAAATGAGGTAAGTGACATTTTCGTTTTAGTAAATCCAATTGTTCTCATTTCATATGTTATTTTAAGATCAAAGGAAGGAGTGTACAAGTAGAACTCCTTTTAATAGTACAATACAATCCATCAAATTAACAGTAGCTATTATATTCATTCATCTTTTCATGTGCAATAATACCCTCACATTATGTGTATGGCCCAAAATATATGCTTTGCTTTATCCACAATTAATATCGATTATCACAATGACCATTGATACGACACTTTAACGAAATATGAAATATATGTAATGATGTTACATGGCTGTATTAATTTCACATGACTTTCCTAACAAACAATAATTATTGACATAAAGAGTGGAGCCATATATTTGAGTATTCGGTTGGTTGAGAAAAATCATTATATTTTGGAATTGGAGCGATAGAAAAAAGGTAATACTTATTCTCAAAGCTAACTAAATTCAACTTAAATCTTACCAAAAAGCTATTTGGTTGTCTCAAAGTTCCATAATCCTTGTGACACTCTATTATTTAGTTCAACTAATTGATCAAATGAAAGATTCTCTATTATTTGTATTTTGCATTGCAGTATCCATGTCAGAGAATATTCATGATTTGCTGTAACAAATATTGATTTGGAATTGTAAAAATGAGTTGTAATTATAATTCAATTTCAACTTTATTATGTTGTTTAATCTTTATTAAGTGTTTAATTTGATACCCTTTGTCTCAATAAAAGAGAAACTTAGGACACTTTCTTTTTCTCATCATCTACATCATTGCTGAAACAGAGGCCATTTCAAGATTCAAGACAGAGAAGATGGAGAGAGATATGAACCCGAGCCGGAGATCATTGACATCATCGTACTTCTTGGGGTGCATGATGTCCCCGTCTTGCTTCCCCGTGCCAGAAGAAGCGTACAGTCGCATCAATTCTTGCAGCAGCAACAACAATAGTACTAATTGTAGGAGAAGCAGAGGTTGGAGTAGGTTTCTGAGGAAGCTGGTGAGAGATGGCAAGAGCATGTACCGACCAAAACCTCTGTCTTTTCACTATGATGTTGTGAGCTACTCTCATAACTTTGATGATGGCTGTCACCGTGTAGAATAATCCGGCCACCGCAGCTACAAGAAGTGATTGATTAGTAAAGTTTAATGTTAATGTTTTGTCCAGCTATAGTACTATTGTAATATGTACAGACATTACTTTATAAATGTTTATACCAATTTTTTGTAATGATTTTTATCAGCAATGAATAAAATTTTGTTATGGAAAGAAGAATATCTCGAAATTAGATCAGTTAACCCTCAACTCAACAATAACAAAATGATGGATGGTAAAATATGGAGGACATTGAAAAAATCTTGAAAGATGATCCAACTAGTGAACCGTTCTCCATGTCAATGGCTGGTCGACGATCTTGAGCAATGTGATTTTCTTCACTCTCTTTTGCATTTACCCCCTTAGATTTAGCATATGACCAGAGACGTTTTACATAAATTTAACCGCATAATTTGGTGACCGTGACACTAGAAGTTAAAGATCCAACTTTAAATCCGTGTCGACTTTGGGTGTTTAGAGCGTTTGGATCTTGATTAAGCCCAACTCCATGTTATACCAAAAACAGTGAAAATGCTAGAAGGAGGGCTTGAACCTCCGACCTTGTGGTTAACAGCCACACGCTCTAACCAACTGAGCTATTCCAGCTTGTTGGCTTAATTTGTGGCGTTGTATTATTAATTAAATATAAAAGGAATAAATATATTTAAAAATGAAATTGATAATAATAAAAAATTAGACTGAATAGAAATTAACCTATGAAATAAAATTTAAACAGTTTCGTCATTAATGTATTCAATCCCTCACTTCCCATTTCATAAGATATTTTCGAATTCAAGCAAGTATATAGTGCTCTTTCTAATAGTACAATTAAAGAATAGCTAATTCTGTTCATCTTTGCATATATATGCACGTTCAATAGTACCTTCACAGCTGTGTATGGCCCAAACTATATGCATTGCTTTGTAATGATTTCATGATATTTTAAAAGTGAGATATATAGGTAAGATCTAAAAAGAAAATAATTTTATATTAATTTTACTTATATGATTATTGACGTAAGGAGTGGATCCATTTCAGCATTATTTGGTTAGTTGGGGAAAATCATTGTTTCTTTGAATTTTGTAAAGAGTGGATCCACAAAATTAATATGTTAGGAGATAATTAAACATACAATGTAAGGAACCTTCAAATTAATGACTCTTTATTTCTGATTTATTTCATTTCTTCATTCTCATTGATTATTTATTTACAAATTTTTATTTTAACATATTTTTGTGGGGCTATTTATTTGAGGTTTTAAGTTTTTCTTAAAGTTTCATGTGGATGTGGCTATTTGGTACATCATGCATTTGTGGATGTTTAGTTTGGCTTGTACGTGTACCAAAACATGTTCATAATCCTAATCTGCTGAATTTGTAACATTGTGTTTGCAGATCTGCACCATACAAGATACTATTTCTATGTGAAAAGAGACAAGATTTTACTGCAGATATAACTAAGGGAATAAAATAATGTGGGGAACATTGAATTTTACGAAATAACTAGCTATTCCAAAGCAATATTATCAACTAAACCAAATAAGAACAATAATTGTGGGGAAACAAACAGTTAATTGAGGATCTCTCTCTAGACTTGAAGCGTCGCTCGGCCAAACCTCTCCGATTTTGGTTTTTCGGAGAGGTTCCCACATACAATGGAAGTCCCGAAGGTCGGGTTCTAATCGGAGATTGTCTAGGTCCAGCTCGCATTTGTTTTCTTGTTTTTCTTCATTTTCATTGTAAGCAGCTATGTCTGTTTTTCAATTTCAATTTTCTGTTGTTTTTATGTAACCTCTCTTTCCCTGCCTTTGTTTCCTTTTTGAAAACCTTGGAAGGCTCAATAAAATTCAATCACTTCGCTGAGAAAAAAAAACTAGCTATTCCAAATTTTCAACTAATTAATAATCAAATCCAAGATTCTTTCTGTTATATTTGCATTAATGCAATGCATTGTTTTAAAATTGTAAGTATAAGTTGGAATTATAAATTAATTCTGAGTTTATTAGTATTTTCTAGTGTGTTTTGATACCTTTTTGTCACAATAAAAGGTTCTTTTCTCATCAGCCAAGTTTATTACAAGATTCAAGACGAAGAAAATGGAGAGAGATCTGAACCGCAGCCGGAGATGCACGACGTCATCATCATCGTACTTCCTGGGGTGCATGACGTCACAATCTTGCTTCCCCGTGCGAGAAGAAGGGTACAGTTGCATTCATTCTTGCCACAACAGAAACAGTGGCACTAATTGTAGCAGAAGCCGAGGTTGGAGGAGGTTTTTAAGGAAGCTGGTGCGAGATGGCAAGTTCATGTCCTTTCCAAAACTTTTGTCTTTTCACTATGATGCTGTGAGCTACTCTCAGAACTTTGACGAGGGCTTTCACCGTGAAGAACCCGGTCGCCACTTCCGGTGACAAAAGTGATAGATTATTGGTAAAGCTAAAGTTGTTCATGTGTCGTCCAGCTTTAGTACTATTGTAATATGTAGACATTAGTAGTTTATAGTTGTTGGTGATACAATTTATATTCTGAGGATACATGAGTTGTTGGGATTGGCTCAATCTGGTAATGTTTTGGTGTATAACAATAGTGGTTGAAAGGTTCTGTAGCCTAATCAAACTTTGATGAACTGATATAAAATATAATTCTAACATTAATTACTTTTAAAAAAATTGGTTCACCATAACCGACGAGATGTTGGGTAATGTCTTGTTTGTTGGCTATAACTGTTAAAAGTTGACGAAATTGGTAAGATGCAAATGTGTCATCTACATGCAATTATAGTTTATGCTTCAATGTCTCGTCAATCATAAGTGTAAATAGTCGACTAGTTTTGTGAGTGAAAGTCGTGTAGGCTATATGCGCTTATAGCAGACGAGACATTAGTGTGTCGGTTATAAGTGTATATAGTTGAATATTTATACCTCACAAGCTGTGTCATCTATTTTGCCGACGCATAATTCCCAATGCAGTAAATGCCGAGTTTGCAAACCTGACGCGGTAGACGCCGGGTTTGCACACCCGATGCCAAAGTGGGCTTTACTTGACGCATCACGTGTGTTGCAAATGAGGTTTTCTCTAATAATGTAATATGTAATTATCCAGGTTTGTAAGTTATTCAAGTTTTATTAGTTGAATATTCAGTTTGCGCTCAGTATAATCGTACTCAAGCCGAATTCGACCGTCCATCTGCAAGCTCGTCGCCCTCATCATCGCCGACCAGAATGGAATCTTTGTTGACATCTCTGCATGCATCTCCTCACTCTTTGACCTCAGCGTACTTGATCTAGTCGGCAATAAGCTCTCCGGCAAGATTATGACAAATAACGGAAATCTAAAGAAGCTAAGAGTCCTGAACCTCGTTGAAAATCTCATCTCCGACCAGATTCTGTCCCCTCCGGCACCAACTAGATCTCCCACGAGATCCCCTCTGATTTCTCCTGGCTAGGCACGCTGAATCGAACCCTCTTTACCAATTTCGATTTCCCCCTCGGACCCTCCTTGTTTGTGGCGGTTCAATTGCCATCTTCGCCAATATTTTATTATTATAGAACATTTTTTTTAATATTGACTGTGATGCAATTTTTATTTATAATAATATAAACAAGGGAGGAAACAAAAGATTTTAGGAGAGAGATGGGGGAGGTAAAAAGTACAAATAATGGTATATTTTGAAAGTTTAAAACAATTTTATGGGCATTTTAATCTTCTAAACACAAGTTAACATAAATATAATCAGTCTCTAATTTTTTTTAACCATAATCATATGAGAAACAGTTAATTTCAAAAATACATACGTAAAGTTTTCTTACTAGATTTTTATTTTGTAATTCTTGATATTCAAACTCGTGACTAAGGACCCAAAAATAACCAAATCGAATTGATTTGGTTAAAATTGAACCGAACTAAAATTTGATCGATTCGATTTTGATTCATGAAATGAGAATAAAAAAAACTTAATCAAATTGAAAACCAATCGATATGGACATGCGACTCATTTTAAGTTATCGATCTCTATAAAATGGCCTAAAAATATTTGGCCAACAAAAATTAAGTCAAATAACAAGTTAAAACTTGACACAAAATGTGAGAACTTCATGAAAATCGGTTCAAGAAAATCCAACCAAAAATCAGAAAAGTCAAATAATATGACAAAACAATCTAAAATGTGAGAATTTCATGATTTTGGATTCATAACAAATAGAACATGACCAAAAAAAAAACCAATATGTACAAAAACAAATCGAACCAAATTCCATCATTTTGTTTTCAAATTTTACTTTCTTAAATTTGAATTGATGAATTCGGTTGAAAACAAACCGACTGAAAACTGGATCGTGAATAGCTTTACTCGTGACTCTATAAGTTAAAAACCTGGGTTAGCAAAACTATAAATATAGCCCCCACGAACCCATATATTTTTCGTAGGGTTCTGTCTTCTTCCTCTTCCGTGAGCGCCTAAAAAGTCTGAATCTGCAATTTGTGCTAAGGGTGTTCTTCACTGGCTGATATTGCTAGGAGGGAATAAAAGGTCAATCTTGACCTTTGATCTCGAGGAGGAGAGGT